>SJYT01051331.1:162918-181338 GCA_006410635.1 Cephalophus harveyi | reverse complement strand
ATCAGCCCTGGGAATTCTTTGGAAGGAATGATGCTAAAGCTGAAACTCCAGTACTTTGGCCACCTCATGCGAAGAGTTGACTCATTGGAAAAGACTCTGATGCTGGGAGGGATTGGGGGCAGGAGGAGAAGGGGATGACCGAGGATGAGATGGCTGGATGGCATCACAGACTCGATGGACATGAGTCTGAGTGAACTCCGGGAGATGATGATGAATAGGGAGGCCTGGCGTGCTGTGATTCATGGGGTCGCAAAGAGTCGGACACGACTGAGCGACTGAACTGAACTGAACAACCCACTCCAGTATTCTTGCCTGGAGAATCCCAAAGACGGAGGAGCCTGGTGGGCTACAGTTCACGGGGTCGCAAAGAGTCGGACACGACTGAGTGACTTCACTCACAATGCAGGAGACCCAGGTTTGATCCCTCTGTCAGGAAGATCCCCTGGAGAAGGAAAATGGTAATGCACTCCAGTATTCTTGCTTGGGAAATCCCAGGGACAGAGGAGCCTGGAGGGTTACAGTCCATGGGGTTGCAAAGAGTCGAGTACCACTTAGCGGCTAAACCAAACCGTGTAGGCTCTGATCCTTAGAGACAAATAAGACTTCTTGGCTCCTCTTTATAACCTCCCTTCCAGGTGGTAAGTTACAATGAATGCAAAGTCTTAGTTTGAAATCTGCTCCTTATAATATTTATTAGAAAGTAGGTACAAAATTCGTAGAGCCAGTTCTCATAAAATCAACTAAGTCCTTAATTGCTGTCCTTTGGCAAAGATTTACCCTGAAGCAGACTTTGAGATTAACTACAGAACTTCTAGCTGGATTAGGCGTTAGAGCTCCATACATATGGGCGTGGGGGCAAAGGAGCAAACTGAGTTATAGATCCAGGCTCTAGTTACAAGATACTAGGCTATTAGGTTGGCTGGATTCTTTCATTTCTTCGTGCTGGGGGTGGCAGCACCCGCATAATCTCTTTTGTTCCCCAAATATCATGAACACTACTCACTGAACACACAAAAATTTATTTCTAACATCCATTATGGTAATTAACTATCTAGGATAGATAGTGATAATATCTGAAATGCTTGCCTAGATGCTTGCCTATTACAGATAATCTAGATTCCTGGCTAAATTCTCCAAGTGCTCACTAACCTCACATTGGGGTCTGATTAAAGCTAACTTACACACATAAATCACACTACTTATTCTGAAGAACTTTAAAGTATATTAGTACCTAGTTGTCCAATGGGCATCTTTCTCCCTATTTCTGCTTTTTTACTACCCACAGCTCAGCGCACTCTTGTCTGGCTTTTGTCTCCATGTCCAATGAACTGGTTCTAAGGTCATTACAAACCTTCACGTCAGAAAATCCAGTGGACATATTTTGTCCACTTCACTTGGGGTTACCTTTAGCACCGTCGATCGCTTCCATTCTCTAAATCCCACACGGTACAGGTTTCTTCCTGCCCCACTAAGCCAAGTCCTGACCTCTTTGGCTGGCCCCGCAGGCAAAGAAGAAAAAGAGAACTATCAGAATGGACCATTCCTCTTGGATGACTTCCCTGGGTCACCTCATGTTATACTATCTATTGCTCCCATCAAAAGATGATAAAACACAGGACCAAGCTCTAGTGTGTTCCAAATACCAAGATCAACTAGATGCCAAGGAACCAAGAAAGGCGTCTGAGCACGACTGGCCGTGGAGGTAGGAAGCAAGTCATCGGGGCGGAGGGCAGGAAGTACGTTTCAGGACCAGGGAAACAGACAACCCCAGTCAGTGCTGCTGAGAACCTGATGAAGATGAAGTCGCAAGGCGGAGCATGTTGGAGGTGGTGTGACAACGATATCAGTGCAGTGGTGTGTACGGAAGACAGATGGCTGTTTAAATGAACGGGAGTTAAGAGTGTGGGAGAAGGCAATGGCATCCCACTCCAGTACTCTTGCCCGGAAAATCCCATGGATGGAGGAGCCTGGTGGTCTGCAGTCCATGGGGTCACTAGGGGTCGGACACGACTGAGCCACTTCACTTGCACTTTTCACTTTCATGCATTGGAGAAGGAAATGGCAACCCACTCAGTATTCTTGCCTGGAGAATCCCAGGGACAGGGAAGCCTGGTGGGCTGCCGTCTATGAGGTCGCACAGAGTTAGACACGACTGAAGCGACTTAGCAGCAGCAGCAGCAGTAAGAGTGTGAGAATTCCTTCTGAAAAGAATTTTCCTGTGGATTGGAGCAAAGCAATGGAGTGATGGTTGGAAGGATTGGAAGGGACGATAGGACCAAAGAAGGTTAAGGGAAAAAACAACAACAATGCATAAACAAGACTGGAGCATGCTTGTAGGCTGATGAGAAAGAGGCAGTACAGGAGAAGAAGCTGGTGGTGGGGTGAAAGAGCACTGAATCCTAGGTAGGACGAAGGGGTTGGATTTTATGCTAGGAGAGGGGTTGCTCCCTGACAGCACCAGGGCCGTCCTCCCCATGTAATAGGGGTGAAGAACGAAAGTGGTAACTTTGCAATTTTAGAGCTGAGTAAGGATCTAGAAATTTTTAAAATGACTGGGATCTTCAAAGAGTTAGAAGGAAGAAATCGTCCTTTATAAAAATTGTCTGTAGATACCTTGTCGGAATGCTGTAAGTGGTTGCTGTGAGGGAAAGACTTTCTGTACATTATACAGATGGTAAAGCGTCTGCCTGCAATGTGGGAGACATGGGTTCGATTCCTGGGTTGGGAAGATCCCCTGGAGAAGGAAATGGCAATCCACTCCAGCACTCTTGCCTGGAAAATCCCATGGACGGAGGAGCCTGATAGGCTACAGTCCATGGGGTCGCAAAGAGTCGGACACGACTGAGCAACTTCACTTCACATTATACAAAAGTATAATAAAGAATATTGGTGTGTGTGTGTGTGTGTGTGTGTGTGTGTGAATGTTGTGTGAGATGCCTGTAGATTTTGCACTTTGACTTAACTTAGTTAAGATAAGCATGTTGTCATTATTTTAAAAATTTTGCTATGTGATTTGAAAGTCACCTATTTCAATGGAAGATATAACAAAAAAGATGATAGCAATAAATAACTTGATTCAATAAAATCACTTTCTTAACTGTGAACCCAAATGATAAAAATAGTGATATGTTGACTGACCCCATCCTGTTCCCATAAAAACCACCCTGGCAATTCAGCATTGGATGGGTAGGTTCTATCAGGAGAGTGTGCCTGGCTTCGCCTGTGAGAACTTCAGCTCAAAGGATGAAGTACGGTGTTTTGCAAGTTTGTAAACAAACTAGTTTTTCTACAAAATCTACCGCTGTCATCACACAGAAGCCTCTTGAAGGAAGGCTTTTTGATGAGAGATTAAAAATACCAAGTGTCACTGGACACATCCATGCTTAGTTTTAGGTATCATCCTGCTCTCAAATTTTGGATTCTTCAGTTTCCTTTAAATAGAAACAATTATCTTGTTGAATTTTCCAAAACATGGCATTTCCACTACCATTTGGGAGAGATGGAGCCAGTGTTTAGACTGTCATGCATGAACTTCTACGCATGTATTTTTTTTCTCAAAGATAACTCGATATTCATGTTACTACTAATTTTCCTTAGAAAAAGAAGTCTCCCCTCCCTGTCATAATTATAGGCTTAGAACAAACAGTAGGGGAGAACCATGCCAAGTACACGCATAAGATATGGGGAAACTCTGGGTTAAGTGTTCCTAGAAGGATGTCTAAAGAGTGTTTTTGAAAATAAGGCTTTATAAGGGCTTTAAAAAATTTGTTTTTAGAGGAAGTATTAGCTTGTTTGGTTGTACAGATAATCTCCCCTTCCTACATCACTGCCTTGCCTCCATGGACCAGTGGATTGAAACAAAAGGTGAGAAGTTCTTCTCATCCATCTTAATGGGGTGTTAATGACTGTGGAGGCCGACTGCGACCATTGAAATGTGAGCGCTATTAATCACCCAGAAAAAAACACAAACATCCAGCTGGAGCCACTGAAATGTAATTGCAAGGGACAGTTGGGTCCAGCTTTGTTTTTGAATGAAGACTTGTATTTAAAAAAATGAGCTGCCCACCCTCCCAAGCAAGTTTGGCAGATTTAAAGCTAAGCTAAATAGGCAATGGCCTTCTAACCTTCTATTGAAATTTAAAGAGCTGGTTTCTCCCCTGAACTTACCCACTTAGCCATTCTTTATCCAATGAATAACTTTTATCAGCGGTGCAAATTTGTACCAGGCAGTTACTTGCCAAATTATATTTCCTTAAGAGAACTTTTCATGTACCCTTTGATTTGGATGTGTGTTTTTAAATCAAGGGTAACTAATTATTAATTAATTGAAATAATTTTCTCTTTCGACAACTTTCTTGCTCTGCTTGTAATGAACTTGTCCAGTCTGTCTGGAACTACTGTTTTTCTTTCTTTTTTGAAGTGGGGAGATCATGGCTTTCTCATTGACAAAGTTGACAGTATTCGCAGAAATTAAAAATCTGGGGAAGAATGTCTTATTGTTGGTATTTTGCAGAGTGGGCTAATGAGAAAAAAATGGAAGAGTGGACATATACCACTCTATGGAAAATCAGAGGCTCCTTTCTTTCAGTCTTACTGTATCTATAAATGTGTCAAATTAACAGAAGTACAAGCTGTACAAAGTTTCTATCAAGGAACGTGCAGTTTAGTGTGTTCCTGGCCCCCCATTCATGCATCGCCTGAAGTCTGAGATTGGTCATCAGGAGACGGTTTATTTATTTTTGTGCTTCTATAGATATTAAGACTATGCCAAAGTGTACCATTTGGCTTCAGAATATGGGGACATGGAGGCAAGGGGGCCCTATTTGGTCCAATGTGCTTTGCCTCTGACATTATACTTGTCCAGCCATAACTATCACTGGGAATGACGCCCTGGCCTGGCCTGATCTGACCCTGCTTCATGTACAAGATGCAAGTT
The DNA here is from genome assembly GCA_006410635.1 of Cephalophus harveyi. Classification (NCBI taxonomy): domain Eukaryota; kingdom Metazoa; phylum Chordata; class Mammalia; order Artiodactyla; family Bovidae; genus Cephalophus; species Cephalophus harveyi. The sequence goes on along the minus strand of SJYT01051331.1, from coordinate 176,402 downwards.
TTGGAGTGTATTTATCTCAACTGTGAGACATGTTGGTTTTTATTTTTGGACAGGAGCAGCCAAGCTACTTTTGGTTTCACCACTTCTTAAATCTGTACCTTGCTTGTTGCCTGGGGCAGAAGGTACTTGGAAAGTTAACAAAGAAAACGAAATACTCCAGTTGCCTCTAAATTTTTTTTTTTTTACTTTATTTTGCTTTTCTGTGGGTTAGGCCTTTCTCTCCTCTGTTTCCCAAAAGAGAGAGGCAGAAAAGCTGTGGATTTAATAAGGCTAACATTCTAGGTTTGGAAAAGGTCAAGTGACCACAAATGCCTGATAAAGTGTTTGCTTTTTTTGCATATAATATTTGAATTTTAAAATACGATATTTAAAGCAATTATTCTTCAGAAATCCACTAACTTCAGATGAGTAGGTCCTCAAGGGCTACAAATACTCAGTGCTCTGCAAGAATTGGCACTGGTGCTGTCATTGAGACTTCAGGGAGGATCTGAAACTTAAGGCATTTAGGTATTACCATCCCCTCCCCCAGACTACATGTGGGTGGGGAGAAAAGGCAATTTGAGCCTTTACCAAATAACATCAACATATACATAGAACAGGCTAGGTCCTGTTGTTGGTCTTCTCCAATTCTTTACTATGAAACTCAGGGTGAATCTTTGGGAAAATAATAAATGCTACCCTCATCATCTTCCTATTGTGGGCTATCAGTTATACTTTGTTGAGTCATTCCGAACTGAAATATGTGGAAAATTCAACATTATTCTACTATTTCTAAGTTGATTTTTTTAAACGTCTGAAGTTCCTTCTCCTAAAACTACCTGTGTGTAAAGACAGTTATATAGAAGGGAGATGGAGAAAACTGACTGATTAGCTTTTCCACCAGAAGCCCTGGATTCAAATATTCCTTGGCTTTGATTCTGCAGTGGCTTCACTGTGTGGTCTTGGCAAGATACTATGTTTTTGTCTCGGTTTCCCTACCTGTAAAAAATGATTAATTACACTAGCTTACTCAGTACCTTGTAGCCTTGAACACCAAATGAATGATTACAAAGTGCTGAAAACTACAGGAGATGGTAGACATTCCAGGGTTATAGACTTATTCTCTTACAAGGTGTGATAAAGTAAAAGTGAGGTTTCATTAGTTCATATAAGCAAATTGAAATTCCTAGACGAAAGGGGCTGGAGAAATTCAAAGTCATTTTATGATAATTAATAATAGGTGGTGTACCCTCTCTCTTTCACTTTCCTCATCTAATCAGCATACATTCCTTGGTTTAAGGGGAGTGTTCTTTCTCCAAATAACTTTTATCTACAGTGTTGAGACATTCCTTAACATGCTTTATGGATATGGAGTTTTGAATGACTAGAAAGAACTCCCTTTTTCATAAACTCTATTTTTTTTTTTTGCAAGAAGAGGAGGCTATTGGTTCTGGTTCCTAAGCCCGTGGAAATCTATTTATGAGACGGCTTCACAGATCCTGTTCCTCTTTGTGAGACCAAAACCTCTTTGCTTGCAGGTCTGTGTTCGTTCCACAGACATTCTTAAGCAAGTTTCACTCTGTCTACGTGGAGAGAAGGAAATGGAGAGAAGGGAGTGGCAGCCCACTCCAGCATTCTTGCTGGAGAATTCCAAGGACAGAGGAACCTGGCAGGCTACAGTCTATGGGGTCGCGAAGGGTCACACACGACTGAGTGATTCCACTTTTACTTATATAGTATTTTATTTAGTTATGCATTTACAAATACATGTATATACTTGTATAAATATATATGTACAGTCTCAGATTATATCTCTAATTTTAACTCAGAACCTCTGTTAAGCAAGAATAATAAGTGGAGGGCATATATACTTAACTTTAAAATACTTAAGAATTTGCAAGGGTTGAGAACGGAGAGCAGACATCTCTAGTGAAAGGAACTTGGCATATCTCTGACAAAAGTGAGCCTCACCTGGCTGAGGGGATAGGACGATATGGAGCCAGCTTTGCTTTAGCCAGAGTAGTCGGGGTAAGAATTGGCAAAGCTAAATACTTGGCTCCAAGCACCTTCGTTCTGGGTCTTTCACCCTGCCTAGTGAAAACTGTACTGCATAAGTGTAAAGTTTATTTGTGCAAAAGAGTAAACAGTGACTTACCAAAGTAATATCTGGTAGGAAGTTTACTGACTCTTATTCAAGACATTAATAAAGATTTTTTTTTTTTTATACATATGTTTTTAAAGCTTTCTAAACTTTCACTGAGAAGATGAATGAATTTCTGGAGGTCTCCTGTACATCATGGTGACTACAGCTAATAATACTACATCGCATACTTGAAATCTGCTAAGAGAGCAGATCTTAGCAGGAGTCAGTCTTAAGTGTTTTCGCCACTTCTTCCACACACGGTAAGCATGTGAGGTGGTGGGTATATTAATTAATTTGACTGTGGAAATCATTCTACCATGTATATGTATGTCAAATCATCATCTTGTACCCCTTAAAAATATACAGTTTTATTTGTCCATTATATCTCAGTAACGCTGGGAGAGAAAGGAATTCAAACTGGAGGACTGTGGGGAGAGTTCTAGGGAGGGATGACCGCCACGTGTTCATGAAAAACGAGTTAAATCTCTGACGAGAACAGAGGGCCTGCAACTCTTTCCTGAAAACTCACTGCGATCTGTAGACTGTCCATGGAACTATATCGCTTCTAAGTACTATGTAATTTTCCACTATTTGCTCAAGATTAAAAACCTACAAAGTGAGCTGGAACAATAGGCTTTTGAGAAACTGAGGCTGGGTGGCTGGTACTTAGTGGGGAGAGGTAGTTTTGGGGACTCCTATTAGTCAAAGCTAATAATATGTAAGGGTTGGTACTTAAATCGGCTGAAGCTAAATACAATCACTGTCTATGACAGATCTTTAAGCAATTGTCAGTATAAGCAGGTGAGCAAGGCAAAGTCCAGGTGGGTGATGCAAGAACTTTAAGGAGTCCTTAAGACTGCTGTGACAAAAATTACACCATAGACTAGCTCCTACATTTTTAAACATGTAGAGACTCTCCTCAGCGCCCCTGCTGAATGAAGGGATACTGGGGAAATAGCTGATAACTGGAATCTAGAACCAGAATAGAGGATGGCCGGCCAGTGACTAAGCTCGTTTGACTGTTGTGAGAAGATTTCTATAAACTGCAGTTTTACAATCTAATTAATGAGTGTTAAAAGCCACTGACAAAGAAAACTGTTGCCTTTTGTTTTGTCTTGTTTCATAGTTCCATGTAAAGGTGGCTGCCATTCAATGAACAGAGGCCTGTTACATTCCAGGCTCCGCGTATGTGTTCTCAGATATTATCTCCAGTCCTCCCCCAGATCTCCAAGGCCAGTGCTGTGATTCTCCTCTTACAATAGGAAAAAGCTTCAGAGAGTTTAACAGCCAGGATTCCAAACTAGGTGGTGGCCCAGTCTGTACTTTTTCCACTATGCGACTCTGATTCTTCTCTGTTTAAACATTATGAATTTTTGTAATAGTGAGATTATTTTAGAGTTTCATTATAATGGGTCTCATGGGACTTAGACTAAACTAAGACAAAAAACTAAATTGATGTGCACACAGTCAGACCTCTGCAAAAGTGTTCGCTCCGGGTCACGCGTGTCGGACGTACGAGACAAGGACTCAGACTGCGCCACGAAACCCCCTTCCACGTCCCGGTCCGCGGGTGTCCGGGCCCCGGGAAGACACAATCCTGACTACGGACGTGACAACGACGGTCTCGGGTGCACAGGGACATCTGTAGTCAGGAATTACGTCTTCAACCGTTACGAACTTCTGACCTCTGCCGATGTCTCCAACTCCCCACTCCTCGAGTTTTCGGCGGGACGATACACCCTAGGGTGTAAACTCTGAGAAAGAGAAAACCAGTCCTTCGCTTAGTCAATTCAAGTCAAGTCAGCGAGTCAGCACAGGTTGAGAAACACTGGAGTTCCTGGTGTCGTACGGTCCGGAGGGACAGGTAGTGGTTGAGGGTCTCAAATGAGTTTGAGTACAGGTAACTCGACCACTATGGTAGGTTGGTAGAGTAGGAGACAGTAGGGGAAGAGGAGGGTGGAAGTTTGAAAGGGTCGTAGTCCCAGAAAAGTTTACAATCAGCTCTTCACATCAGGTGGCCAAAGTATTGGAGTTTCAGCTTCAGCATCAGTCCTTCCAGTGAACATTCAGGGCTGATTTCCTTTAGGATGAACTGGATGGATCTCCTTGCAGTCCAAACAACTCTCAAGAGTCTTTTCCAACACCACAGTTCAAAAGCATCAATTCTTCTGTGCTCAACTTTCTTTATAGTTCAACTCTCACATCCATACATGACTATTGGAAAACTGTAGCCTTGACTAGGTGGACCTTTGTTGACAAAGTAATCTCTCTGCTTTTTAATATGCTGTCTAGGCTGGTCATAAAGGAAACGAATAACCCTCCAGTTTTAAGTTAAAACATGGTGCTTCTCTCAGCGGACAGGGAAAAGAGCACTTGCTCTCTCTGCCTCAGCCGAAGAGGCCCTCCGATTTGTGGCTCATCAACCGTGTGGTGCAACCTTGGCCCAGATTCACCCCTGCGCCTAGGGACTGGCCCTGGTTGAAAGGGAGGATGGAGGCCAAGGGGTGATCTGGGTGAACAGAAGGGAGTAGCACCAACCCGGAGCCCTCTCTCGTCCCCAGCCCCTGTCACTTCATCAGACAAAGCTACTTCTTTGCCTTCCAATGCTTCCTTTTTTTTTTTTTTTTTAAGAGGCTTAAAACAAACAAACAAACTCAACAGCACCCTCACTGTTTACTAAATACAATTCTTCAAATATAAAACCATTAACAGGTTGCTTGCCTTCCACCTTGCAGCTTCATCCCTTTGCTTCCACTCTCCACCGCTCAAGAAGATTCAAAATAAGTTGCACAAAGGTTGACTCTGTTATACTTTCCAGTACCCCATTTGTTCCCTGGAAAATTCGTTTCATTAGGTGCTGGCCGGGGCCCTGTGGCGTCTTTGGGGAGCCTCACGCCCCACGCCTGTGCCCGTGCGCATCCCAGGCCCGGCCACCCGATCAGTCTCTCCTCTGTGTGTCAACACGTGAAGCCCACCGCCTACTCGTCAGGCTTCCTTTCAAGCGTCAGTCTTCCGTTTCTCAGCTTCTCACTTATGCTCAGCCGCTCACGTGACCCAGTGAACAATTCCTTTTGTCTCTCCTCTCAATCACCTTTTGTCCCAGCAAGAAAACTGGAGGCTGTTATTTGGCCCTTGAACAAGCTTCAGGGTCATGTGGTAGAATTGGATAAGAACTATGGATTACGAGCCTGTGGGCAGGAGGACTTTTTCTGGTTTCGCAAGTTGGGACTTTGAGCAAGTCTGTTTGCCTTTCTGAGCCTCGGTTCCCTCTTCTGAAGAAGGGTTGGATGATTGCTCTCTGATGGCTAAAATTCATTCAGGAAGTAGCCAGCGAGTGCCTGCTTTATGCCTGAGACAAGTGCTGCGGAGACAAGGGCGAGAAGAGGCACATGGTCTGTGCCCCCGTGGAGCCTCGGTGTGTGGGTATCGGCTGTCAACGAATGACTCACAGCAGGCATTTAGTGCTATGAAGGGAGGCACTCTGTGCCACAGGAATTGTCAACAAGAGCTGTTGACCCAGTGGGGGCAGAGAAAGGAGATATGCCAGGAGAGGACTCTGGGGAGAGGCGCGGGAGATGGTGCAGAGTTGACTAAGCAAGAAGGGAGAGAGGTGAGCATTTCAGGTAGAGGCAACGGCAAATGTATACGCCCCCAGGCAGATGGGAGCAAGGCATTCAGGAAGAAAGGAATACAGACCAGCAAGGCTGAGAGAGACCACACCAAAAAGAGGCCTTCAAGATGAAGCTGCAGCGGAACAGGTCAGATTGGTGAAGCCTTGGAAACCAAGACCCTGAACTACATGCTAACTACAACTGGAGAGTTTGAGAGCAGTGGAGGGGACTGAGACTTGATTTTAAAAAGGTCACTGACCCACTGAGAAGAGAACTGACAGGAGGGAGTAGGAAAAATAAGAAGAGGGAGTCTTTAGGATTTCCAGGCAAGAGAAGAGTACAGCTAGGAAGTGGGTGGAAGCAGAGGATGGAGAGACGCAAACTGGCCTTCCAGTTACCCTGGGAGTGAGCTGGACACTGATCTCGGTTTCAGCCTCACATGTGGCTCACCACTTACTCTACTGTGTCTTGGGTGTTCATGGCTTTATGTCCCCCACTCTGTGGGAAGGAATTCTAACGTCTTGCTCACCTTTTCATCCTTTGAAAAACCTAGGCTTACATCTGTCTAATATGCGCATCGTGGGTGTCCAGGTGGAATCTCCAGTCTCTTCATGGGCAGCGTGGCATGCAGGAGTGACACTCGCCCCAGAGACAGAACAAGGAGCTCCTGGGCTGGCCGGAGCGCCTCTATACCCCAGCTAAAACTTCTCCATCTCCCCCCACCTCCCCGAGGAAATAAGGGCGGGGATGGGCTGCAGGAGGAGGAGGAGAAAGGCAGAGGATGTAGCCTTTAAAGATCCTCCTGTGGAGTCACATCCTTCCTGGCTTGCTCTTCTCCCATGCTAAGCCTGCCCATGGAATTCTCCCATGCACATGGTTGCCTGGTTCTTTCAAGTGTTGTACGAAACAGTGGGAGCGAACTCTGGGCGGCCAGGATGGTCGCTGAGGCAGGTGAAGTCCCCTTGCCTGGTGCTGTGAGGTTAAAGGCTCAGCTCCTTCCAGGCAGCTACTAGGTGTTCTCGGAGCTCGGGGTGCCCCTCACAGTCGGGGTCCTCCTGTTAGCCGTCTGCGGACACTGTTCCCGCTCTCTCCGCCAGGGCTCAGGTGCCCTCCGCAGCTCTTTCCCGGCCTTCGGCAGAGCACAGTGCTTTCTTATTTGGGTCCCAGTTCTAGCTTTTTGGGGGTCTGGCTGAAACCCTTCTTTGAGCTGCCAGTTCTTCAAATATTAAGAGCCCTATGCGGGTTCTGTCTCTATGAATTCCATTTTTTTCTAGAGGTCTCCTCTTTTGTACTCCTCCAGGCTTACATGAATCATTCTCCAAGTTCTGAGACTTCAAAACAGTTCATAATGCATTTCCCTTTCCTTCATCTACTTTTTTAAAGAAAGAAAAAAAAGGGAGAAGAAACTTCAGAGGTCCTCAATACCCTTGCTTGTCCCTTCGAGCCTACTTCTGTCTCCACCACAGTTCTTTTATAGGACTCTGCAATAGATGATAATGTGCTAAAAGCAAAGTCTCTAAGGCTCTGGGAAGTCCTTATTGTCTTTACAATTCGTAACCCCCCACCGCTCCCCACCTAAGCACATTTAACCTTAGAAAGATAAGACCTCTGTCTGTGATCACCCTTCATTCCCTACTTATTTTCTGGTGGGAGTGAGACATTTCCTTGGCTGATAGCTTTTCAATCTAGAATTAGAAAATACTAGAAGTATTTTAGAATATTAGAAGTAACCTTAGAGAAGACCTGACATTTTATCCATATTTTTAGTCTATTGTTGAAAAATCCAAAGGCCTGGTGAGTCAAGAAGTTAGGCCTAGAACATTTCATTATTAGAACTAATCACTCAAATTTTTGTCTTTAAAGGCCTAATTCTCTACTCTATGCTTTATAATTCTCTTTAATTCTCTCCTGAAAGTTGTATAGCAGGACAAAGACAAGTGTATATCTACAGGGCATTGGATCACTCATCCATCAATCATTTACCAAATATTTATTGAACACCTGTATAAGCATGGCAGTATGCTGGTGCATAACTAATAGGCGTAAACAGCCAGCTTTAAATGCAAACCAAATATGATTTTAATTTCTGTCAACCACTTATAAATTTTAAGTTCTTTTCCTGAGAACTGAAGAAACAAAAATTTTTGTAGTTCTCACTGTAGTTTATAGTTCCATAATGTACAGAGAGTCATTTTAGTAAGGACAGGGAGAATGTCATCTATTCATTGTGCTGATTTACAGATTTCTTAAATTTGATGTAAATGTTTTGGTACAAAAAGATATTAATTTTAGTGTTTGTGAAAAAAAATATTGGGAATTAAGGCCATTCTCAGAACAGTTACATGTTTGATAAGAGTTTGGGAACATTTAGATTTAGAAGGAGATTATTATAATGGAGAAGACGATGGCACCCCACTCCAGTACTCTTGCCTGGAAAGTCCCATGGACGGAGAAGCCTGGTGGGCTGCGGTCCATGGGGTTGCTGGGAGTTGGACATGACTGAGCGACTTTACTTTCACTTTTCAATTTCATGTATTGGAGAAGGAAATGGCAACCCACTCCAGTGTTCTTGCCTGGAGAATCCCAGGGACAGGGGAGCCTGGTGGGCTGCCATCTGTGAGGTCACACAGAGTTGGACATGACTGAAGCGACTTGGCAGCATTATAATGTTAATCATCCCTGAAAATTGTGATCGGGTTGGTTGATTGTTTATTTAACAGGTAGGTTGGTATCGTAACTCGAAAGGAGTGGACTGGATAGCTGAGCTCTATCTGAAATTGTACTTGACTTCATTTTCATGTAGAAAAACCAAGGTCATTTTTTCACAGCTTCTTTATTAACTACTTCCCTTCAGATTTAGCTGTCTGTGGTCATTTTAAATAGCATGCATTGGAGACAAGGACCAGGCATGACAGTAATTGCAAATGTGGAAGCAACTGTCCAACCCACAACCCGGGGTCGAAAGGATCTTCATCCATTTGAAGATAAGAATCAAGATGTTGAGGATTCTGGGCGCTCTTCCTTGTTCCAACTCTTTTTCACCGTGTGATCTTGGGCAAGCCACCCATCCCTGTGGACACCCTCCTCACCTCTCAAATATGAATAAAATCTCCTGCCCCTCCCAGGCACAGTGTTGCTCTGAGGCTCAAATGATCGCTAATACAGAAGTGCTTTGAAAACCCAACGACCTTTGGAAACATAAGCAGTTTTACTCGAAAACTCCTGAATTTTGACCAGTAACAGAAGTGTTTACTTGGCAACAATTAATATCTCCTTCTTTTACATGTGTGTTTGGAGTCTGTGTTCATATTTCACTTTGTAAACTTTCTGTCACTCTTCCTTTGGAACTGGCAGGAGGCAGACTCACTCACTGCTGCTGCAAATTCGCAGGCCTCTGTCACTCCTTTGAAGGATGAAGAACAGGAGGGAGTTTTATCAGAGAGATCCAGTCCGACGGACCCACGGACAGCCACCGGTCAGCTCCCACTCCCACGGAGTCCGGGGGACCCTTCACAGATGACTGAGGGACGCGTCGGAGCTGTGTTCACAATGTGTCTCGGTGGGAACTATACCAAATGCTTTTTTTTTTTTTTGCCAGTGCTGTGGAGTCTGCTGTGTCCTGGTAGAAAGGACTGGAAATCCCTTTGTCATGCTGAATTGCAAAGAACATGCTTTTTCACATTCCACTGGTTCATTTCGTAAGAATGTATTGAGTGGGCATCATGTTGGGCCCGAGAAACAGGCAGTGTTGTTGGGAAGACAGATGCCGTGGGCGGCACCGCATGGTGACAGTTTCAGGCTGAGGTCAAGCTGGAATACTTCCTCCAGACCTGCGTGCCTTAAGCTGGCAGCGTCCGAGGATGTGCAACCCAGAGGGAACAGCTGCAAGACGGTGGCGATTCCGATAGCTGGGTCTCTGGGAGGACAAATTTCCACCCCCATTCCACGTTGCCTCTGGTGGGCATTCAGCCGTGTGACGATAACAGAAGTGGGAAATAAACCTGGGGCTTGTCTGCGGTAACAGCAAGAAGTTACTTCTCTTAATGCACTTACATGCAAAAGCATTTAATTAATAAGCAAGCTCTTTGTTCTCAACCACCATATTCTAGATAGGGACACAACCGTTAGACAAAGTGAAGATTTCTAACCTGGGGAGAAATTTTACTGTTAGGGGCCTGTAATATTATGCCAAATGTAGTCTGAATAAATGATATGCTTGTACACGTAAATGCCACTATTTTAAAAGTGCATGGGGGAGGTGCTGTCACGAATAACAAAATACATATCCCCTTAAATTTACTAATTCACTGCGTCCCTTTACCATTACGTATTTTCCTTTCGGGTGTGTAATTATTTTACGTCTCTCCCCATTAGACTGTGGGTTCTACTGTCTGTTTTTCACTCCATTAAGTCCCTGAGTACTCAAAGAATGTTTGCTAAATGTTGATTAAGTATATTTTCTCAACCAACAGGTTGAGAAATTACAAAAGTCCTGTGCTGTCCCTTGGAATTTTGTAATATTAAAAAGGTGCTTTCCTTTGGGTTGAGGTTGTGACTCTGAGTGTGAGTCAATAGATGAAGGATAAATAGTAAAAAAGACTCAGATTAGAAGGGACAAGATACAAAAACTTAAAGCGGATGGGTTAGAGAGGATGAACTATGGAATGTCACCTCTGCCTTCATCTCCCACTGTTTTGCTTTAATACTTTCTACATTTCTAGAAATTCTCACAAATCTTGCCTCATGTGAGTTTTAAAATAACACATGAATAACCACATGAGAGGGTGACAGAATGGCTGATGCCCGATTCTTTTCTCTTATAGAGCTGCTGATGTTAAGACTGTATATTAAGTAACCATGCTTATGTAACTTATATGCAGAGTACATCATGAGAAACGCTGGGCTGGATGAAGGACAAGCTGGAATCAAGATTGCCAGGAGAAATATCAATAACCTCAGATATGCAGATGACACCACCCTTATGGCAGAAAGTGAAGAACTAAAAAGCCTCTTGGTGAAAGTGAAAGAGAAGAGTGAAAAAGTTGGCTTAAAGCTCAACATTCAGAAAACAAAGATCATGGCATCCGGTCCCATCACTCCATTGGAAATAGATGGGGAAACAGTGGAAACAGTGTCAGACTTTATTTTTTTGGGCTCCAAAATCACTGCAGATGGTGATTGCAGCCATGAAATTAAAAGATGCTTACTCCTTGGAAGGAAAGTTATGACCAACATGGACAGCATATTCAAAAGCAGAGACATTACTTTGCCAACAAAGTCCATCTAATCAAGGCTATGGTTTTTCCAGTGGTCATGTATGGATGTGAGAGTTGGACTATAAAGAAAGCTAGGTGCTGAAGAATTGATGCTTTTGAACTGTGGTGTTGGAGAAGACTCTTGAGAGTCCCTTGGACTGCAAGGAGATCCAACCAGTTCATCCTAAAGGAGATCAGCCCTGGGATTTCTTTGGAAGGACTGATGCTGAAGCTAAAGCTCCAATATTTTGGCCACCTGATGCGGAGAGCTGACTCTTTTGAAAAGACCCTGATGCTGGGAAAGATTGAGGGCAGGAGGAGAAGGGGATGACAGAGGATGAGATGGTTCGATGGTATCACTGACTTGATGGACATTAGTTTGAGTAAACTCCGGGAGTTGATGATGGACAGGGAGGCCTGGTGTGCTGCAGTCCGTGGGGTTGCAAAGAGTTGGACACAACTGAGCGACTGAAATGAACTGAACTGAACTGATGTTTGAAGGACAAGGCTGGAAGGACTGAAGAGACTGTCTTGTCCTCTAAGTACAGTTTTACACTACAGAGATAGAATTCCCCCCGCTCCAAGGTTCTTAGAAAGACAGCGGCAGGGCAGGGCAAGAGTCCCGTCCTACGCAGACTTTTCCCAGTTCGCTTGGCTTCCTGTCTGTTGAGATCAGGTCTATCATCACTCAAATAGTTGATCTGCGAGGACAATGTGGTACAACTTAGGATGTAAATATGCGTTCAGATTTATAGTTCATGTCTTCAACCTTCTGTTTCCATTCACTCTTTCAAAATATATGCTCCTCCAAACTAGCAACAGTTCAGAGAGTCATCCAAAAATACAACTGTAACCATAAACTTGATGTTAATGTTTATCTACTGCTACTGCTGCTAAGTCACTTCAATCGTGTCCGACTCTGTGTGACCCCATAGACAGCAGCCCACTAGGCTCCCCCGTCCCTGGGGTTCTCCAGGCAAGAACACTGGAGTGGGTTGCCATTTCCTTCTCCAATGCAAGAAAGTGAAAAGGGAAAGTGAAGTCGCTCAGTCGTGTCCGACCCTCAGCGACCCCATGGACTGCAGCCTTCCAGGCTCCTCCATCCATGGGATTTTCCAGGCAAGAGTACTGGAGTGGGGCGCCATTGCCTTCTCCAAATGTTTATCTAATTCTACTGAAAATCATAATCTTCAAGTCAGCATGTACTTATTCTGTTAAGTCTTTACAAATACGCCACTCACCTTAATAAGAGCGAGTAAATATGTTCTTTCTTCACCATTCAGGAATTCTTTCTACATAATAATTCTCTTCTGAAGTCAATAGCACTGCCAATTCTGCATTAAGAAAGATAAAGACATAAAACAGTGTTGTAATAAATATCTGGCAAGTCACAGAGACACTATTTTAAGGGAAAATGGTCTCAAGACACGTTACTGCTCTCTACTTGCTTTGGTGGCAGAATTACATGAGGGCACATGGCTAAAGTGACCTCTATTACACCATTAATGAGATTTATAGGAGCACTAATAGGTAGATCTAAGCCCCACTCCATCAATAGTGATGCAAATTAATTCAGTTCTAACTATTCTACTTGGGGTTGCAAATAGTGATGCAAATTGTCTGTTATACTGAACACAGACTCTGAATGCTCTAAATATGTGAGTAAAGGAACATGATGCATGCGCTGACACCATGACAAAAGGAGTGAATGGTGTGGTCTCAGTGACACGCACAACCTCTCGTGACACATCTGCTCTCATTATTAAGGAAGAAATGTATCCCAACTAGAAACTTCAGGACAGATGGTGAAAATATTTCCCAACAACTTTCAATGCCACTGACCCTTAGTCTTTGTCATCAACCTGAGCAGGACTTGTAAGACCATCTGCTGGGCTCATAGAAGCACTGGCATTTGGCAAAGAGTAAATGAGATTAAAAAATGATGCTGAAGAACAGCTCGGGCATGGAGGAACTGGAAAAATATATCAAGGCAGTATGATTAAGAGCCGGCTTATTGGAAAAGACCCTGATGTTGGGAAAAGTTGAGGGCATGAGAAGGGGATGACAGAGGATGAGACGGTTGGATGGCATCACTGACTCAATTGACATGAGTTTGAGCAAGCTCCAGGAGATGGTGAAGGACAGGGAAGCCTGGTGTGCTGGAGTTCAGTGGGGTTCAGTTCAGTTCAGTTGCTCAGTCGTGAATTGCAGCACGCCAGGCCTCCCTGTCCATCACCAACTCCCGGAGTTCACTCAGACTCACGTCCATCGAGTCGGTGATGCCATCCTCCATCTCATCCTCTGTCGTCCCCACCTCCTCCTGCCTCCAATCCCTCCCAGCATCAGGGTCTTTTCCAATGAGTCAAACCTTCGCATGAGGTGGCCAAAGTACTGGAGTTTCAGCTTTAGCATCATTCCTTCCAAAGAACACCCAGGGCTGATCTCCTATAGAATGGACTGATTGGATCTCCTTGGAGTCCAAGGAACTCTCAAGAG
>SJYT01051331.1:12714-160670 GCA_006410635.1 Cephalophus harveyi | reverse complement strand
ACTTCAGCTTCTTCAGCATTACTGGTTGGGGCATAGACTTGGATAACTGTGATATTGAATGGTTTGCCTTGGAGACGAACAGAGATCATTCTGTTGTTTTTGAGATTGCATCCAAGTACTGCATTTCAGACTCTTTTGTTGACCATGATGGCTACTCCATTTCTTCTGAGGGATTCTTGCCTGCAGTAGCAGATATAAGGGTCATCTCAGTTAAATTCACCCATTCCAGTCCACTTCAGTTTGCTGATTCCTAGAGTGTCGAAGTTCACTCTTGCCATCTCCTGTTTGACCACTTCTAATTTGCCTTGATTCATGGACCTAACATTCCAGGTTCCTATGCAATATTGCTCTTTACAGCATCGTACCTTGCTTCTGTCACCAGTCACATGCACAACTGGGTATCGTTTTTGCTTTGGCTCCATCCCTTCATTTTTCTGGAGTTATTTCTCCACTGATCTCCAGTAGCATATTGGGCACCTACTGACTGGGGGAGTTCCTCTTTCAGTATCCTATCATTTTGCCTTTTCATACTGTTCATGGAGTTCTCAAGGCAAGAATACTGAAATGGTTCGCCATTCCCTTATCCAGTGGACCACGTTCTGTCAGTGGGATTACAAAGAGTCAGATATGACTGAACAATGACAACACAGTTGATTAAAATATGACAGTGGAGATCAGCTCAGGCATGGAGAAATTGGAAAAGTAAATTATAGCAGTATGATTAATTAATACTCAGTAGATGTATGAAGAGAGAATTCTAGGTCATTGAGGTCATTGTTTAGTCATCAGTCGTGTCCAACTCTTGCAACGCCATGGACTGGAGCCCACCAGGCTCCTCTGTCCATGGGATTTCCCAGGCAAGATTACTGGAGTGGGCTGTCATTTCCTCCTCCAGGGGAATTCTAGGTACGTGGAAGTAAATCTGAATCCATGTTATAAAAATATGTGGTCACAACACTGAATATTTTAGTGAACTTTGCCACTGAATGAGTTAAGAAATCTATCGTTTTTCTCTCTCTATATATATACATATATAGGATTATATATATATAGGATTATATATATATATTATATATATACTGAATTTTATAGATATATAATTTTTATGAAAGCCTTACTTTATAGTTCTCCTTGGAAGTCCTGCTTGATAAATATTGCCTCATTAGTAGGTCTCTGTGGTCCTTAAATATGAAAATTCACTTAGATGAAGATGAACACAATCCTGATTTTTACTTATTTCCAGTGCCACATTCAGGCATTGAGGTGTTGTATATGAAGTAAACATTTAGTAAATTTCATATACTTGTTCTGTTGCACTTTGTGGCCTCGAAGAGTTAATATAATCTTGCCAAGCCAGAATAATAAGGAGAGTGTGCTGTATTTTCCAGGCCTACTAGAGAAGCAAGTTCATTAATTACATGCTTTTAAGAATAGCATTTTTTTACAGGGATAAAAGTATTGGACAGCTTCTTTTTATTTTCTCTATACTATTTTACATATAATTGAAGATCTCTATGTTTATTTTTTATGATGTAATTCATGACCGTCTAAGGCTTTTGTCTGTGTTTTGCCTCTAAGAGCTGAACAATGGATGGCATTTGTGTTTCAAAGGTAGCCACTGGTCCTGATGCTGTGTGACCACATTTAAGGAAAACCACTTTGGATTTGCAGACTTACAAATTAATGCTCTCAAGTGTTCACTTGATATGTGATTATTTCATATATACGTTGGTGGTTTTTCTGAATGCAACCATTACTTTCTATTTTATACATTTAAAATCTCTTGCCTTAACCTTTCCCTCATGTTTCTTCTGAAAATGAGTTGTTCTATCAAATGTTCCATCAAGGGCATCTTGCTTCAGTGATGAAATCAACTAGTACTATGAGCACATGTACTTCTTTTAAGAGGGTTTCTCACCCAAGAAAGGCATCTTTCTCCACTTAACAACAATATTCCTTGGCATTCTAATTCACAAATACCTGCAAATCAGATGTTTATGAATTTAGCCAAGATACCTAAAGATTAGCGAGAGATGTAAGAAACTCAAGGAGAGCCGCCAGCAACTTAAATCTTTTTTTCACCTTAGATTTTTCCACACCTAATAATCACCCACCATCAGTTTAAATAAATTCAGCTGCAAAACGATATATAAAGAAGTAACTTTTATGTCTCTCTCCAGTGTTCTCTCAAAGTATGTCCTTTTTAGTTTTAAAAGTATATACATAGTAAACAACAGCACCAGCCCCAGCTAGAAAAGAACCATGGAAAAGGAATAATGAAATACAGTGAAAGAAGTCCAAATCAGTATCAGCTGCTCAACAATCAGGTGCAACTGCTAACAGGCGTGCAGAAGTGTTCACGTACAACCTTACCTGTTGTCAAGGGGCCTTGGGAGAGGGCTTTTGGTTGTAAAATTCCCAGAGCATTTGGGCTATTTAGGGGACATGCTTGGGGTGTGTGTTTGTGTATTCATTTGAGATAAAGTTTATTTTCTTTATAGATCGACTTTTATATTGAGAAGAACTTACACGCTCGCATCATATCGATCACGGCGTCGCGGCAGGGGGGCTGGACGGGGGTGGTAGTGCTCACCACCTGTGGCCCCTGGACCTGCACGCTGGCACAGAGGCCAGTGAACTTTTCAAAGTGCACATGGTTTCTTTTCTTTGGCGTTAATTCTTGGGTGAGATTTCAAAGCTTTCATCAGCTTTTCTAAAAAAAAAAAAGAACAAAAACAACTTTCCTCCAGTGTTAAACTGGAGCCGTCCAAAAACACATTGTGAACAGTAAAAGTCAATCAGCCCTTAGAATCTGCATATTACCTGACTTTTCTGAACATGTTTCTTCATTTATAAAATGAGGACAGTGACACTGACATCATTAGACCGTGTAACTATTTACAGCAGCAGTTTTTCCCAGCGTCAGTGGGCCGGTTAGCCACTTGGTAGCTTGCCAGAATGAACACTGCGTAGGCCTGGGGCAGCATCTGAAACTCTGTAACTTTCCTCCAGTGTTAAACTAGAGCCGTCCAAAAACACATTGTGAACAGTAAAAGTCAATCAGCCCTTAGAATCTGCATATTACCTGACTTTTCTGAACATGTTTCTTCATTTATAAAATGAGGACAGTGACACCGACATCATTAGACCGTGTAACTATTTACAGCAGCAGTTTTTCCCAGCGTCAGTGGGCCGGTTAGCCACTTGGTAGCTTGCCAGAATGAACACTGCGTAGGCCTGGGGCAGCATCTGAAACTCTGCATGTCCGGGAAGCTTGCAGGTAGTGTTGAAGCTGTTGACTATACAGCACATTTTAAGAGGGAAGGGTTTTCAAGCACTGGTTCTTAAATTTGATCACCCATTGGAATCACCTGGGAAGTTAAAAAATATACTGGTGTCTGGGCCCCACCCCAAAGTTTCTGACTTAAGTAGCATTCAGTACAAAGGTCGGTATAGTCAAAGCTACGGTTTTTCCAATAGTCATGTATGAATATGAGAGCTAGACCATGAAGAAGTCTGAGTGCTGAAGAACTGATGCTTTCAAATTGTGGTCCTAGATTAAACTCTGGAGAGTCCCTAAAGGAGATCAAGCTAGTCCATCCTAAAGGAAAGCAACCTGAACCGAAGGACTGATGCTCAAGCTGAAGCTCCAAAATTTTGGCCAATAAGTGAAGACCCAACTTACTGGAGAAGACCCTGTTGCTGGGAAAGATTGACGGCAGGAGGAGAAGGGGACAACAGAGGATGAGATGGCTGGATGGCATCACTGACTCAATGGACAACTGGAATCTGAGCAAACTCTGGGAGATGGTGAAGGGTAGGGGATCCTGGCAAGCTGCACTCCATGAGGATGCAAAGAGCAGGACACCGCTCAGCGATGGAGCAATGACAGCCTGGGCATCAGGATTGTTTTTAAAGCCCCATATGAATGTGACCAGATGCAGTCAAGAAATTAAAAGACGCTTGCTCCTTGGAAGGAAAGTTATGACCAACCTAGACAGCATGTTAAAAACAGAGACATTACTTTCCCAACAAAAGTCCATCTAGTCAGGGCGATGGTTTTTCCAGTAGTCACGTATGGATGTGAGAGTTGGACTGTGAAGTAGGCTGAGTGCCGAAGAATTGATGTTTTTGAACTGTGGTGTTGGAGAAGACTCTTGAGAGTCCCTTGGACTGCAAGGAGATCCAACCAGTCCATCCTGAAGGAGATCAACCCTGGGATTTCTTTGGAAGGAATGATGCTAAAGCTGAAACTCCAGTACTTTGGCCACCTCACGCGAAGGTTTGACTCATTGGAAAAGACCCTGATGCTGGGAGGGATTGGGGGCAGGAGGAGAAGGGGACGACCGAGGATGAGATGGCTGGATGGCTTCACTGACTGGACAGGCATGAATTTGAGTGAATTCCGGTAATTGGTAATGGACAGGGAAGCCTGGCGTGCTGCAGTCCATGGGGTCAAAAGGAGTTGGACACGGCTGAGCGACTGAACTGAACTATAAAGATGAAGGGCCCTGAATGTGAAATTTGAAGAATCAGTGATTTTAAAGCACAGTACCTGAAACATGTCACATGCCCTGAAATCTTACTTTCCTTAGAAGTCACCTCAATTTTGGGGGTAGGGTAATGGAAAATAAAGAACAGACTAACATATTCTGTCCAATGGTATAAGAACTGAAAAACTGCTAACGGTGAGGCAAGTTCAGTCTCTTTTTGCAGCACACTTGCTGTAAGAACAGAGGAGTGGTTTCTTATTGTTTCTGTGCTTCCTGTATTTACACAGTTGGAAGGAAAGGGGTCATTATGCTTTAACTTCACATATTTGGTTGGGGAATTAATGTCTGTAAACTACTGTGAGACTCATGGATAACAGGATATTCAATGTACTTAAAATATATGGTGGAAAGGACGGATACTCTAAAAATGTTCAGTTATCGGTTCAAAACAAGGACAGATGATGTTGGGACAATAGAGAGAAAAGTGGTGTCGAGGGGGATGTTGACCGCGGCATGCTTTCTTTAGAAGTCTGGAGAAGTGGCACAGGACGCATGTTGCTTCATTTTCCTGCCTTGAGACTTTCTAAGGGATTTCTTTTCTAGCGGGAGCCTAACATTTCAACCCAGTACTGAGGTTTTCGAAGGCTTCTTCCCCAGCCACAGGCTGTGGCAGGGACTCCTGACAAAGCTGTTATTATCACCAAGCCTTGCCAGAAAGCACCCCCAGCCTCTCACAGCGACCTTTCGGGAGTGTGCTAAGCAAATGCTTTTCGATTTGTAAGTGTTGATCTCATTTGCGAGTGTCCAAATTCCTTGAGTGTGCTCCTTGCCATGACTGTAAAACATCAAATATTTGGAAAGGCCATTTATTGAGGCTGGACCCAATATGGTGTGTGTAAAAGGGAGTGAGCTCCTCTGTGCGCTGGTGTCAAGCAGATGGAATGTAAAGATAGGGGCGCCAGACCAGACGCCTTCCATTACCCCGTCCAGATCAAGTCTCCACTTGACTTCAGCCCGCTCGCAGCCCTGGAGGCCGATCTGCCTGGGATCCCTGGGTCGCTCCCCTCGTCTTCTGCCGGGGGCTTGGATCTGGTCAGTGGGCTGCCGCTGCAGAAGACCCAGGGAGGGCAGAGACAGATGGAGGTTTGGATTCCCCTAGTCCCCTGATTGTTCCCGTGGGCTGACTTCACACCTGGACTAAAAGTCACCGCTTCTCTGAGGGTGGCCTCCAAAGGGCTCTCCCCTGCTTGCTTCTATTCTATTCCTCTTTAAATTTATGATAGTAAAAGTCATGTGCTATTGGACCCAGGGTCCCAGGCAATTGCTTACAGTTTCTTTCACTCTGCCCGTGATTTTGTGGAGTCCTCTGTTTACAAAGGGTTTTACCCTCCTTGTATTATTCTGATTTGGCACAAATAGAAATACAGTGAGAGAAGGGCCCTTATCGGTCTCATTTGCTCGTGTCTACTCATTGGTATTTCCTGAATGAACAAATGGATAAATATTTGAGCCTCTTTTCCATTGGCTGCATCTGTACGTTTGCCTTAAAGGTGCTGATTAGTTATCAGGGGTGGAGAAGGCAATGGCACCCCACTCCAGTACTCCTGCCTGGAAAATCCCATGGAGGGCAGAACCTGGTGGGCTGCAGTCCATGGGGTCGCTAAGAGTCGGACATGACTGAGCGACTTCCCTTTCACTTTTCACTTTCATGCATTGGAGAAGGAAATGGCAACCCACTCCAGTGTTCTTGCCTGGAGAGTCCCAGGGACCGGGGAGCCTGGTGGGCTGCCGTCTCTGGGGTCGCACAGAGTCGGACACGACTGAAGCGACTTAGCAGCAGTTATCAGGGGAGCAGCTTTGTGTGCAAAGGCAATCTCTTTGTGGTTAAGTTTATCTAAGAGTTAAGGGCCTACATGGAACTTTTCCATGTTCCTTTTGCTTATGTTTATTTTTAGAGTCTTAAAACTTGTATGGAATTTTGAAAATATGATATAGGAATTGTGCTGAAACAAATACTTGTTTTTAACATTCCTCTCGCATACCTAATGCAGTAGGTTACCCTCAGCCCCAAGCAGAGTCTGCAGCACAGGTCTGCTAAGCCCTGCACAGTAAGTAGGAAGGCTGCTGCTGCTGCTGCTGCTGCTAAGTCGCTTCAGTCGTGTCCGACTCTGTGTGACCCCACAGACGGTAGCCCACCAGGCTCCCCCGTCCCTGGGATTCTCCAGGCAAGAACACTGGAATGGGGTGCCATTTCCTTCTCCAATGCATGAAAGTAAAAAGTGAAAGTGAAGTCACTCAGTCGTGTCTGACTCTTAGCAACCTCATGGACTGCAGCCCACCAGGCTCCTCCGTCCATGGGATCTTCCAGGCAAGAGTACTGGAGTGGGTGCCATTGCCTTCGCCAAGTAGGAAGGCTACAGCTCTGGAAACCCATTCTTCTCAGTTGCCCTTGCAGCTTCTCTACCTCTCACGTTTCTTCTCCTTTAGCCATAAAAGTTGCATCCATATTCTGGGATCATGATTGGCATGCCTCAATTCTCCACTCTGGGGTTAAAAGAAGTCACATTTTCTTTGGTGTTCAATTTGAGCCTCTATTTATTCAAAGGGGAAATTCAAATGTCCCTTAATAACTCTCTTTCCAGACTTTTCTATGGAACAGCTTAAGCAAGTTTCTAAGCCAGGGCTCCTCCGAAAGAGCTCTGATGTACTCTTGGGCCAGATCTCTGTGGCTGCTACATTTTAGACAGCCCCTTCCCCACCCTCACCTGCTTGCCGCTGTCACCACTAAAAAATTCTGTCGACATTGCGAGAACCTGTTCTTGGATTGTTCTGACATTTGCATGAAAACCTCATGTTGCAGGCCGGATAGGGTGCCAACCCCCACCAAACCCATACACAGAAGCCCTAAACCCAGCAGCTCAGAATGTGCTTGCATTTGGAGAAAGGATCAGTGAAGATGTAATTAAGGTAAAATGATGTCATATGTGTGGGTTCTAAGCCAATATGACTTGCATCCGTACAAGAAGGGGACACTGGGACACAGACACGGATGTACACAGCGGAAGACCACGTGAAGCCAAAGGGTGAAGATGGATATCTAAAAGTCAAGGAGAGAGGCCTCAGGGGAAACCAAACCAGCTAACACATTGATCTAGGACTTCTAGGTACAAGAATGGTGAGGTAATAAATTTCTGTCGTTTAAGCCACCCGTCTGTGGTTCTTGGTTATGGAAGCCTTAGCAAATGAATGCATCTGGTGTTTCTGGGCCTCCATGATCATGGATGCCCATCTTCACCAGTTCACCAAGACTTCAGTTCAGTTCAGTCGCTCAGTCATGTCTGACTCTTTGTGACCCCATGAATCACAGCATGCCAGGCCTCCCTGTCCATCACCAACTCCTGGAGTTCACTCAAACTCACGTCCATCGAGTCCAGCCATCTCATCCTCTGTCGTCCCCTTCTCCTCCTGCCCCCAATCCCTCCCAGCATCAGAGTCTTTCCCAATGAGTCAACTCTTTGCATGAGGTGACCAAAGTATTGGAGTTTCAGCTTCAGCATCAGTCCTTCCAATGAACACCCGGGACTGATCTCCTTTAGAATGGACTGGTTGGATCTCCTTGCAGTCCAAGGGACTCTTAAGAGTCTTCTCCAACACCACAGTTCAAAAGCATCAATTCTTTGGCACTCAGCTTTCTTCACAGTCCAACTCTCACATCCATACATGACCACTGGAAAAACCATAGCCTTGACTAGATGGACCTTTGTTGGCAAAATAATATCTCTGCTTTTCAATATACTGTCTAAGTTGGTGATAACTTTCCTTCCCAGGAGTAAGCGTCTTTTAATTTCATGGCTTCACCAAGACTTAGACGGTGCCTTCAGGATTAAAGGTGTGTACCATCCTCCTCTTAGGCAGAAAACGCCAAGACTCGAGGGTTACAGTTCTCCTGACCAGCCACTGCAGTTCAGGTAAATGAATTTCACAAGGCACTCGAGAGCTTTTCGCATCAGACAACTGTTGTGCTTGTTCTGATGTGCTCTTGGTTCTTAGGGTGGGAGCACAGGACCACTCAAGTTCAAGATACCAGTGGGTCTAAAACTTAGATGTGCCCTCTTGAGGATGAAGGTTTAATTCACAAAACAGCTCCTTGCAGTGGCCATCACTAGTACTGTGGTCTCTTTTCCTTGGAATCTTGATCCCAACCCAGGAAGTTCTCCACCAGCACTAAGGCCCGCCTTATTTTCTGCTCTAGGATTTACCATTGCCCATGACGACTGACGGGGTGAGTGTATCCATTGTCTTAGAAGGAATCTCCCACCTACCAAGGTACGATTGTTTGACGTTGGTATACTTTGCAAGCCTTTCCAGGTGGTTCAGTAGGTAAAGAATCTGCCTCAATTCAGGAGACGCAGGTTTGATCCCTGGGGTGGGGAGATCTCTTGGAGGAGGGCATGGCAACCCACTCCAGTATTCTTGCCTGGAGAATCCCCATGCACAGAGGAGCCTGACAGGCTACAGCCCATGGGGTCTCAAAGAGTTGGACATGACTGAAGCTACTGAGCATAAACGCATGCATACTGCCCAAGGTCTGTACTTTTTTACAGATTTTAACTTCCTTATTAAGTCCACAGTGATAGAGTATGACATCTTGCATTTTGTCCTTGGGAAGAAAATTTCATAATTTCTACTTTTTAAAACTAATGCTTTTAATGGACTTCCATTTAATTAAAGAAAATGTTCAGTTTTTCCATCTTTGAATGCTGCTTCTTCTACGATGATCTCTCTTGTTCTGTGCAGCTTCCATCAGATGATTGTTTAGCTTCTCAATTTATGCTCCATAGAGATTGACTGCCCTTTTTCTTTGCCACATTTAGGGTGAATTCCTCACCATTATTTTCTAATTCACTAACTTTTTTTTTTTTAAACTTTCTAGTCTAGACTACAACCAATCTATTGAATTTATCCTTTTAATAACTGTAATTTTTATTTCAAGGAATTTTTGTTTTTTTGTGTCCTTTTGTTCTTTTTCATAATTTCTTGGTTTTTAATCTTTTTATTTTTATGGAGAGTGTTCTTTTATCTCTTTGGGATTCCAAATTCCTCTATTTAAAATTATTTTCAGATTATTATTTTAACTTGGTATTGAGTAAATCCATCTTCCAACTGGTGATTTGATTGGCTGACTTTTTTTGATATTACTTTTTGCTCTGTGTTTGCAGTTTTGGTGTTCAGGCTCACCTTGAAAGAGAGGTTCATCTCCCCAATCCTCTCTGGATATGCCTATCCCTGTACAGCAATTTTATGATTGAACCCAGCCAGGTTCCTAGGGACCCACTTCCCCCAGTGATGCCGTATTAGGGCTGGGACACGCTCAGTGGCTGGCCAACGGGCAGCCTGACGTGGCACCTGTGGAGCTGTGTTGGCATCACTCTGCCTCCATTGGCATTCCACTAACTTGCCAGGGCTGCCTTAACAGGGAACAAGGTGACTTAGACAATTTCCTTAGAGTTCTGGAGGCTGACAGCACAAGATCAAGGTGTCAGCAGGACTGGGTTTCTGAAGACCTCTCCTCTTGACTTGTAGATGGTCATCAGCTCCAAATGTCTCCACATGATGCTCTTTGTGATGTGATTGTCTGTGTCCTAATCTCTTCTTATAAAGACAACAATCATGTTGGATAGGGCAGTCACCAATGATCTCCTTTAATTATGTCTTAAAAAAAATTCTATCTCCAAACATATTCTGAGGTCCTGGGGGTTAGGTCGTCAACATATGAATTCTGGGAGAATACGTGTTAGTACATAATAGGCAGGGCATTTTATATAAGCAACCACCTCAGAAAATATTCAACTGCAGCTCTTCTTAGCTTCCTTTCTTCAGCATGAAAAGCCTACATTGGCTCTGTTTTCAAGCAGAGAGACAGGCTTTAGTCCCCACATACATATAGAATCAGTCCCGTTATCCTGCGGGTACCAAGTTCCCGGTTGCTTCTGCCCGTTTTAAGACCCACAGCCCAGCACAACTGCTCCCTGCCCCACTGACGTCTCTGTGCACAGAGATGATGTCTCTGTGCATAGAGATGGCTTCTCAACAGAGATGACTTCCCTACAGAGATGATTGCCTTGTTTTGAGCATAGCTGTAATTTTCATCTTTCTCTTATTTCATTTTATCTATCATTTTCATATGTTTGGATTGTAGCTGAGAGTTATTAATGTATATTTAATAGCACAATTTTAATGAAGCTCCAAAAAATATTTTTTAAAGAGAAAAATAAATTTTTTGTAAATATCAAACCTTCACAGGAAGTACAAATGTGATCATTTGATCAAGTCTGTGATTAGAATTATATCAGACATTTCACCAAACTAATATGATTACGGATAAATATGGTAGGTTAATTAACTGGAATCCAACAATGTTCTTTCAAATATGCATCCAGCTTGTCTAAATACATAGTAATACAAAGTAAAAGTTTTCAAGCATAGCCCAACTTTTAAACATTGCAAGATGTAGTCAATTATTTTACATATGATTAACTGGCATGAATAATTTTTGAAAGTTTGGATTATTTTTGCTAATAGAGGGGGCATTGACAAGGGTAGTGCAAGCATGGTAAATTACAATTAATTTATATTTTGTTTGGCCCTATATTTCTGTACTCTAATTTAATCCAGGTGTTTGATGTGCTGGGAGTTTACACTATTTCCATTCAAATGATAAAAACACATTCTGAATATCCGATTTGGAAAATTCCCCAGCTTCCCATCTTGTTTCATCCCTTGCCAAGGTCTTTCCTGTTACTGATTCCATGCTTGGGAGAGATGCTGGATGGTTCTGACTGATTCACATCTGGAGCTCACCTTATCTCTTTCTAAGCTCATCCATGGGCTGACTCACATCTCCCTTAAGGAGCGTATTGGCAGGTAATGATGTGTTTTGGCTTCCATGGTTTTATGCAATGTCTGACCCTAGAAGGGAGAGAAAGTGTTCTAAAATGCTGCAGAGGTTATATGTAGACTAACTCAACAAAAGTGAGAGCTCATATATCCTCTGTGAATAATTCACAAAGGATTCACAAAGGGGCAAATTCATTCATAGATTTGACTGTTACATTGCTGAGAGTTTACTATGATGCTTTTGACAAAGACTTCAAATTATTATCAACCTGCTCCAGTTTCCCGAGCAATGAAAACAAAAAGACAAGTGAATAAAACCATACGCTGACCTACTCTGGCGACTATATGCATTACACAACCTCGGACATGGTTTGACGTCTTCTGCTCACAAACCACTGATAGGCGTCGCTTGCGCACACAGAGTGGATCTACGTGACGCCCTCAAACCGCACAGCCTCCGACCTGGAGCTACAGGTGTCTAACTACAGTCTGTGTGTGTGTGTGTGCTCACTCAGCTGCGTCCGACTCTTTGCGACCCCATGGGCTGTAGGAAATACAGTTTGCTTTCTTACAAATACATTTAGAGATCATTCCGCTTGTCAGAGTTATTCTAGGTGCTGAGCTACAACAGAGAATAGGACCAGATTCCAGTCTGGGAGGTGCTCAGACTTTGGTATTCATGTTTTTCCAGTTGAAACATGACCAAACATTTGGCTCCATTAATAAAAGAGCAACCTATGCAATACGTTTCCAAAAAAAAAGTTTACCCAGTGCTTTGAGATCTAAATTTTTGAATTCCAGTTGCCTTATGCATGTGGACAAAACCGATGAGAAAATGTTGAAAAGGAAAATGAGCTTCAACTTTTCTAATGTAAAATAACTACTTTTTTTCATAACCTGTTTTATTATTCAACACTTTGCCAATAATTTACCATAATAAAAATGTGCTATAAAAACAGTTCACATGGAAATTGGCTTCTGAAGTTTAAAAATGCACAGCCAAGTTTAAGAATGGGCTGACTAAAGTTTGCATGGAAATTTTTTGTGGTTCTGAAATTGTGTATGTGAATTCAAAACTGACTTGCAATTAATAATACTTTAGGATGTTATGTAAACAAAAATTTCTGAAAAATATATGGCTTTGGCATCCCAAACTTTCTCCAAATATTTAAAATTAAGGTTTAACTCAGCGTTTTTCAAACATTGAGATTTTTTTAGTCTTCTACTTGAGGATCATTTGATCATGTTACTACGTTCAATATCAGGCCTTATGACTCAGAATCTTCATAGCAGTACTGAATACCAGACTTTACATTTGAAACAAACTGTGCAGATGATTGTAATACATACTAAAGTTTAGATCTGTCTTAACCTTATCATGTCTGAAGACAATTAGCTGCTTTTAAAAACTGTCTTCTGGCTTATATAATTAACATTGTCTTATTAATTTTAAAAAAGTTAAATTCATTTTAGGCAATGGACAAACACCAAAGGATATATGCATAATTGAAGGTTCCTTTCCATCCTGAAGGATAGTTCACATGCTGTTAAAAATGGCTGCCTAACCTCTTCCAGGTTTTCCCAAGGCTGATTAAATCTAATAGTTCAATTTGGCAAATATGGTTTTGTAAACTAATAGTGGAATTAAGGTTTGAAAACATAGCACTATTTTCCCTTGACTTGTATAATAAAAAGGGAAAGGATCTTTACTATATATACATTTAACTACAGTGATTAAGGTTATAACTCATCTGTTTTTAGTCAGTTACATTCCTTTGTAACCCAAATAAATCTGGGAGCCCCAGGTAGCACTATTTACACAGAGAATTATATTCAAAGAAAAGTGTACAGTCAACAAATATAATTAAAAATTAATTCCGAGGGCTTTCCTCGTGGTCCAGTGGTTAGGACTCAGTGCCTCCACCGCAGCACGGATTTGACCCCGGCCAGGGAGCTGAGACCATGCATGCCACACAGTGCAGCCCAAGCAGAACAAAGCAAAGCAAACAAACAAAACCCCAAAGAACAAAAAGACGCAAACAGAAAGTCTCAGAATCACTCCAACGTCTACCTACCTCCTTCATATCACATAAAAGGGGTCCTCTGATTAGGTTTCAAAAAATTCTTCCTACATTCTCTAGTCCTTTAGCTACCCTGAATAGTTGCTGAACACCCCACACCATAAACTGGAAATCCCCTTTCCATCTCCAACCTAGCTAGCCTTCCCCTCTCTCTGCCTATTATTTAGACAGATCCTCTCTATTATGTAGACAGACACAGTCTCTGGGCTTGCCCTCCTTTTTCTCTTCACTTGTATTTCTCTCACTAATCTCTTGATTACTGTAAGTCAGAAGCTCTGAGGGCTGGACTGACAGATGCTCTGTATTACTCACTTCTAATGGGAATAATTAGGAACTGACTGAAAATATGATTGCACACCTGGAAGCTCTGAGGGTGGTTTTAGATGTTAAAATCCCATTTCAATCAATATGCTCCGAATATTATTGTTACCAAGTGAAACTTTAGCTGTGCGAGTTCCATGAAACAAAAAATATTTTCATTTTTGTAATTTTGGCACCTAGTACGTGATATAAAATCTTGTGGTCTACAATTTCAATATCTACTATGAAATATGATATATAATTAAAACAGGCATGCTACACAGTATATATTCATTGCTGATTCCAGACCACAGCAAAAACATTTTCATGTTAATATTGGTACGTTCACAGTTAAATGTGATTTAAACACTATGGTACCATATATGGATCTCAGATTTTTTGCCACAGGGAAATTTTTATTACATGCTTTGTCTTCAATTTACTTTAATAACAATAATAATACATTGTATTTATGTAGCACCTTTCATCCAATTATCCCAAGCACAATATAAACGTTAATTCTTAAAACTCTGGAAGATCAGTATTTTTAAACTCATTAAAAATTTTAATAAAAATATAAATGCATGCTATGGCTGAATATTAAATGGCTTGCTTAGCTAGAGAATAGAAGCTTTACAGCTTTTGCTCCTGGATTTTGAAATTCAGTGTTTATTAAAAGTGAAACAAAGGTTGATTTTTTTTCCCTGATTTCAAGGTAATATATATTCATTGTAGAAAAGTCTGGAAAGTAGTTAAAAATATGAAGAATATAAAAATTAGTCACAATCCTACAGTATAGACGTAAGCATGCAATATTTGACATATTTTCTATAAATATTTACATGCTTATACACAAATATATTTGATTATTGCTAAGTATATGTGCTTTACCAGCTAATATTACATTTAAAGCATTTTATAATATTTTAAAAGATTTTTGAAAATAATTATTTTTCAGTGATTACATATTAAACACTAGGTTATTTTGGATGGGCTTCCCTGGTGGCTCAGAGGTTAAAGCGTCTGCCTCCAATGCGGGAGACCTGGGTTCGATCCCTGGGTTGGGAAGATCCCCTGGAGAAGGAAATGGTAACCCACTCCAGTATTCTTGCCTGGAGAATCCCATCCTGCCTCTTCGGATCATCCGATGTCAGGTGCCCCAGCGTTTCTCAGCCTGTGCTGACTCGCTGAAGTGGAAGCACCTTTATTTTGGATATTTAGGATCTTTTTGGATATTTAGGTTATTCCAGATCGCCAAGATTATGTAATCCGTAATGACCATTGCTGTTCAAAGCATCTATATCTTCTCTGTTTATTTCCTTAGGATAGATATTTTTGGATATCTAGGTTATTCCAGATCTCCAAGATTATGTAATCTGTAATGACCACTTCTATGCAAAGCATCTTTATCTTCCCCTCTGTTTATTTCTTTAGGATAGATTTTGAAGGTGAAGTCACTGTGTTAAATGGCATTAAAAAACTTCAGCTATCTATTAATATATGTGTTTAGAAATTAGTTTCCAAAAGATATTATTGTTTTTCTAAACTATTTGTTCAATCTTTTATTTACAAAGTTAAAACTGGGTTTAAAACCTCCAATAAAATAAACTGAAACTAAAAAAAAAGAAAAGAAAATAATATCATAGTAATTAAGAGCATCAGCTTTGGGGTTAGTCATTCTAGGCTTGAATTTTACCTATGTGACTCTAGACCAAGCATTTCCCGAGTCTCAATTCCACGCCTGTACATTTATAGAGTTTTAAGCTTTAAGCTTTGGAGAAGGAAATGGCAACCCACTCCAGTGTTCTTGCCTGGAGAATCCCAGGGACGGGGGAGCCTGGTGGGCTGGACTGATCTCCTTTAGAATGGACTGGTTGGATCTCCTTGCAGTCCAAGGGACTCTCAAGAGTCTTCTCCAACACCACAGTTCAAAAGCATCAATTCTTTGGCACTCAGCTTTCTTCACAGTCCAACTCTCACATCCATACATGACCACTGGAAAAACCATAGCCTTGACTAGATGGACCTTTGTTGGCAAAATAATATCTCTGCTTTTCAATATACTGTCTAAGTTGGTGATAACTTTCCTTCCCAGGAGTAAGCGTCTTTTAATTTCATGGCTTCACCAAGACTTAGACGGTGCCTTCAGGATTAAAGGTGTGTACCATCCTCCTCTTAGGCAGAAAACGCCAAGACTCGAGGGTTACAGTTCTCCTGACCAGCCACTGCAGTTCAGGTAAATGAATTTCACAAGGCACTCGAGAGCTTTTCGCATCAGACAACTGTTGTGCTTGTTCTGATGTGCTCTTGGTTCTTAGGGTGGGAGCACAGGACCACTCAAGTTCAAGATACCAGTGGGTCTAAAACTTAGATGTGCCCTCTTGAGGATGAAGGTTTAATTCACAAAACAGCTCCTTGCAGTGGCCATCACTAGTACTGTGGTCTCTTTTCCTTGGAATCTTGATCCCAACCCAGGAAGTTCTCCACCAGCACTAAGGCCCGCCTTATTTTCTGCTCTAGGATTTACCATTGCCCATGACGACTGACGGGGTGAGTGTATCCATTGTCTTAGAAGGAATCTCCCACCTACCAAGGTACGATTGTTTGACGTTGGTATACTTTGCAAGCCTTTCCAGGTGGTTCAGTAGGTAAAGAATCTGCCTCAATTCAGGAGACGCAGGTTTGATCCCTGGGGTGGGGAGATCTCTTGGAGGAGGGCATGGCAACCCACTCCAGTATTCTTGCCTGGAGAATCCCCATGCACAGAGGAGCCTGACAGGCTACAGCCCATGGGGTCTCAAAGAGTTGGACATGACTGAAGCTACTGAGCATAAACGCATGCATACTGCCCAAGGTCTGTACTTTTTTACAGATTTTAACTTCCTTATTAAGTCCACAGTGATAGAGTATGACATCTTGCATTTTGTCCTTGGGAAGAAAATTTCATAATTTCTACTTTTTAAAACTAATGCTTTTAATGGACTTCCATTTAATTAAAGAAAATGTTCAGTTTTTCCATCTTTGAATGCTGCTTCTTCTACGATGATCTCTCTTGTTCTGTGCAGCTTCCATCAGATGATTGTTTAGCTTCTCAATTTATGCTCCATAGAGATTGACTGCCCTTTTTCTTTGCCACATTTAGGGTGAATTCCTCACCATTATTTTCTAATTCACTAACTTTTTTTTTTTTAAACTTTCTAGTCTAGACTACAACCAATCTATTGAATTTATCCTTTTAATAACTGTAATTTTTATTTCAAGGAATTTTTGTTTTTTTGTGTCCTTTTGTTCTTTTTCATAATTTCTTGGTTTTTAATCTTTTTATTTTTATGGAGAGTGTTCTTTTATCTCTTTGGGATTCCAAATTCCTCTATTTAAAATTATTTTCAGATTATTATTTTAACTTGGTATTGAGTAAATCCATCTTCCAACTGGTGATTTGATTGGCTGACTTTTTTTGATATTACTTTTTGCTCTGTGTTTGCAGTTTTGGTGTTCAGGCTCACCTTGAAAGAGAGGTTCATCTCCCCAATCCTCTCTGGATATGCCTATCCCTGTACAGCAATTTTATGATTGAACCCAGCCAGGTTCCTAGGGACCCACTTCCCCCAGTGATGCCGTATTAGGGCTGGGACACGCTCAGTGGCTGGCCAACGGGCAGCCTGACGTGGCACCTGTGGAGCTGTGTTGGCATCACTCTGCCTCCATTGGCATTCCACTAACTTGCCAGGGCTGCCTTAACAGGGAACAAGGTGACTTAGACAATTTCCTTAGAGTTCTGGAGGCTGACAGCACAAGATCAAGGTGTCAGCAGGACTGGGTTTCTGAAGACCTCTCCTCTTGACTTGTAGATGGTCATCAGCTCCAAATGTCTCCACATGATGCTCTTTGTGATGTGATTGTCTGTGTCCTAATCTCTTCTTATAAAGACAACAATCATGTTGGATAGGGCAGTCACCAATGATCTCCTTTAATTATGTCTTAAAAAAAATTCTATCTCCAAACATATTCTGAGGTCCTGGGGGTTAGGTCGTCAACATACGAATTCTGGGAGAATACGTGTTAGTACATAATAGGCAGGGCATTTTATATAAGCAACCACCTCAGAAAATATTCAACTGCAGCTCTTCTTAGCTTCCTTTCTTCAGCACGAAAAGCCTACATTGGCTCTGTTTTCGAGCAGAGAGACAGGCTTTAGTCCCCACATACATATAGAATCAGTCCCGTTATCCTGCGGGTACCAAGTTCCCGGTTGCTTCTGCCCGTTTTAAGACCCACAGCCCAGCACAACTGCTCCCTGCCCCACTGACGTCTCTGTGCACAGAGATGATGTCTCTGTGCACAGAGATGGCTTCTCAACAGAGATGACTTCCCTACAGAGATGATTGCCTTGTTTTGAGCATAGCTGTAATTTTCATCTTTCTCTTATTTCATTTTATCTATCATTTTCATATGTTTGGATTGTAGCTGAGAGTTATTAATGTATATTTAATAGCACAATTTTAATGAAGCTCCAAAAAATATTTTTTAAAGAGAAAAATAAATTTTTTGTAAATATCAAACCTTCACAGGAAGTACAAATGTGATCATTTGATCAAGTCTGTGATTAGAATTATATCAGACATTTCACCAAACTAATATGATTACGGATAAATATGGTAGGTTAATTAACTGGAATCCAACAATGTTCTTTCAAATATGCATCCAGCTTGTCTAAATACATAGTAATACAAAGTAAAAGTTTTCAAGCATAGCCCAACTTTTAAACATTGCAAGATGTAGTCAATTATTTTACATATGATTAACTGGCATGAATAATTTTTGAAAGTTTGGATTATTTTTGCTAATAGAGGGGGCATTGACAAGGGTAGTGCAAGCATGGTAAATTACAATTAATTTACATTTTGTTTGGCCCTATATTTCTGTACTCTAATTTAATCCAGGTGTTTGATGTGCTGGGAGTTTACACTATTTCCATTCAAATGATAAAAACACATTCTGAATATCTGATTTGGAAAATTCCCCAGCTTCCCATCTTGTTTCATCCCTTGCCAAGGTCTTTCCTGTTACTGATTCCATGCTTGGGAGAGATGCTGGATGGTTCTGACTGATTCACATCTGGAGCTCACCTTATCTCTTTCTAAGCTCATCCATGGGCTGACTCACATCTCCCTTAAGGAGCGTATTGGCAGGTAATGATGTGTTTTGGCTTCCATGGTTTTATGCAATGTCTGACCCTAGAAGGGAGAGAAAGTGTTCTAAAATGCTGCAGAGGTTATATGTAGACTAACTCAACAAAAGTGAGAGCTCATATATCCTCTGTGAATAATTCACAAAGGATTCACAAAGGGGCAAATTCATTCATAGATTTGACTGTTACATTGCTGAGAGTTTACTATGATGCTTTTGACAAAGACTTCAAATTATTATCAACCTGCTCCAGTTTCCCGAGCAATGAAAACAAAAAGACAAGTGAATAAAACCATACGCTGACCTACTCTGGCGACTATATGCATTACACAACCTCGGACATGGTTTGACGTCTTCTGCTCACAAACCACTGATAGGCGTCGCTTGCGCACACAGAGTGGATCTACGTGACGCCCTCAAACCGCACAGCCTCCGACCTGGAGCTACAGGTGTCTAACTACAGTCTGTGTGTGTGTGTGTGCTCACTCAGCTGCGTCCGACTCTTTGCGACCCCATGGGCTGTAGGAAATACAGTTTGCTTTCTTACAAATACATTTAGAGATCATTCCGCTTGTCAGAGTTATTCTAGGTGCTGAGCTACAACAGAGAATAGGACCAGATTCCAGTCTGGGAGGTGCTCAGACTTTGGTATTCATGTTTTTCCAGTTGAAACATGACCAAACATTTGGCTCCATTAATAAAAGAGCAACCTATGCAATACGTTTCCAAAAAAAAAGTTTACCCAGTGCTTTGAGATCTAAATTTTTGAATTCCAGTTGCCTTATGCATGTGGACAAAACCAATGAGAAAATGTTGAAAAGGAAAATGAGCTTCAACTTTTCTAATGTAAAATAACTACTTTTTTTCATAACCTGTTTTATTATTCAACACTTTGCCAATAATTTACCATAATAAAAATGTGCTATAAAAACAGTTCACATGGAAATTGGCTTCTGAAGTTTAAAAATGCACAGCCAAGTTTAAGAATGGGCTGACTAAAGTTTGCATGGAAATTTTTTGTGGTTCTGAAATTGTGTATGTGAATTCAAAACTGACTTGCAATTAATAATACTTTAGGATGTTATGTAAACAAAAATTTCTGAAAAATATATGGCTTTGGCATCCCAAACTTTCTCCAAATATTTAAAATTAAGGTTTAACTCAGCGTTTTTCAAACATTGAGATTTTTTTAGTCTTCTACTTGAGGATCATTTGATCATGTTACTACGTTCAATATCAGGCCTTATGACTCAGAATCTTCATAGCAGTACTGAATACCAGACTTTACATTTGAAACAAACTGTGCAGATGATTGTAATACATACTAAAGTTTAGATCTGTCTTAACCTTATCATGTCTGAAGACAATTAGCTGCTTTTAAAAACTGTCTTCTGGCTTATATAATTAACATTGTCTTATTAATTTTAAAAAAGTTAAATTCATTTTAGGCAATGGACAAACACCAAAGGATATATGCATAATTGAAGGTTCCTTTCCATCCTGAAGGATAGTTCACATGCTGTTAAAAATGGCTGCCTAACCTCTTCCAGGTTTTCCCAAGGCTGATTAAATCTAATAGTTCAATTTGGCAAATATGGTTTTGTAAACTAATAGTGGAATTAAGGTTTGAAAACATAGCACTATTTTCCCTTGACTTGTATAATAAAAAGGGAAAGGATCTTTACTATATATACATTTAACTACAGTGATTAAGGTTATAACTCATCTGTTTTTAGTCAGTTACATTCCTTTGTAACCCAAATAAATCTGGGAGCCCCAGGTAGCACTATTTACACAGAGAATTATATTCAAAGAAAAGTGTACAGTCAACAAATATAATTAAAAATTAATTCCGAGGGCTTTCCTCGTGGTCCAGTGGTTAGGACTCAGTGCCTCCACCGCAGCACGGATTTGACCCCGGCCAGGGAGCTGAGACCATGCATGCCACACAGTGCAGCCCAAGCAGAACAAAGCAAAGCAAACAAACAAAACCCCAAAGAACAAAAAGACGCAAACAGAAAGTCTCAGAATCACTCCAACGTCTACCTACCTCCTTCATATCACATAAAAGGGGTCCTCTGATTAGGTTTCAAAAAATTCTTCCTACATTCTCTAGTCCTTTAGCTACCCTGAATAGTTGCTGAACACCCCACACCATAAACTGGAAATCCCCTTTCCATCTCCAACCTAGCTAGCCTTCCCCTCTCTCTGCCTATTATTTAGACAGATCCTCTCTATTATGTAGACAGACACAGTCTCTGGGCTTGCCCTCCTTTTTCTCTTCACTTGTATTTCTCTCACTAATCTCTTGATTACTGTAAGTCAGAAGCTCTGAGGGCTGGACTGACAGATGCTCTGTATTACTCACTTCTAATGGGAATAATTAGGAACTGACTGAAAATATGATTGCACACCTGGAAGCTCTGAGGGTGGTTTTAGATGTTAAAATCCCATTTCAATCAATATGCTCCGAATATTATTGTTACCAAGTGAAACTTTAGCTGTGCGAGTTCCATGAAACAAAAAATATTTTCATTTTTGTAATTTTGGCACCTAGTACGTGATATAAAATCTTGTGGTCTACAATTTCAATATCTACTATGAAATATGATATATAATTAAAACAGGCATGCTACACAGTATATATTCATTGCTGATTCCAGACCACAGCAAAAACATTTTCATGTTAATATTGGTACGTTCACAGTTAAATGTGATTTAAACACTATGGTACCATATATGGATCTCAGATTTTTTGCCACAGGGAAATTTTTATTACATGCTTTGTCTTCAATTTACTTTAATAACAATAATAATACATTGTATTTATGTAGCACCTTTCATCCAATTATCCCAAGCACAATATAAACGTTAATTCTTAAAACTCTGGAAGATCAGTATTTTTAAACTCATTAAAAATTTTAATAAAAATATAAATGCATGCTATGGCTGAATATTAAATGGCTTGCTTAGCTAGAGAATAGAAGCTTTACAGCTTTTGCTCCTGGATTTTGAAATTCAGTGTTTATTAAAAGTGAAACAAAGGTTGATTTTTTTTCCCTGATTTCAAGGTAATATATATTCATTGTAGAAAAGTCTGGAAAGTAGTTAAAAATATGAAGAATATAAAAATTAGTCACAATCCTACAGTATAGACGTAAGCATGCAATATTTGACATATTTTCTATAAATATTTACATGCTTATACACAAATATATTTGATTATTGCTAAGTATATGTGCTTTACCAGCTAATATTACATTTAAAGCATTTTATAATATTTTAAAAGATTTTTGAAAATAATTATTTTTCAGTGATTACATATTAAACACTAGGTTATTTTGGATGGGCTTCCCTGGTGGCTCAGAGGTTAAAGCGTCTGCCTCCAATGCGGGAGACCTGGGTTCGATCCCTGGGTTGGGAAGATCCCCTGGAGAAGGAAATGGTAACCCACTCCAGTATTCTTGCCTGGAGAATCCCATGGACGGAGAAGCCTAGTAGGCTACAGTCCACGGGGTCGCAAAGAGTCGGACACGACTGAGCGACTTCACCTTCCACCTTTATTTTGGATATTTAGGATCTTTTTGGATATTTAGGTTATTCCAGATCGCCAAGATTATGTAATCCGTAATGACCATTGCTGTTCAAAGCATCTATATCTTCTCTGTTTATTTCCTTAGGATAGATATTTTTGGATATCTAGGTTATTCCAGATCTCCAAGATTATGTAATCTGTAATGACCACTTCTATGCAAAGCATCTTTATCTTCCCCTCTGTTTATTTCTTTAGGATAGATTTTGAAGGTGAAGTCACTGTGTTAAATGGCATTAAAAAACTTCAGCTATCTATTAATATATGTGTTTAGAAATTAGTTTCCAAAAGATATTATTGTTTTTCTAAACTATTTGTTCAATCTTTTATTTACAAAGTTAAAACTGGGTTTAAAACCTCCAATAAAATAAACTGAAACTAAAAAAAAAGAAAAGAAAATAATATCATAGTAATTAAGAGCATCAGCTTTGGGGTTAGTCATTCTAGGCTTGAATTTTACCTATGTGACTCTAGACCAAGCATTTCCCGAGTCTCAATTCCACGCCTGTACATTTATAGAGTTTTAAGCTTTAAGCTTTGGAGAAGGAAATGGCAACCCACTCCAGTGTTCTTGCCTGGAGAATCCCAGGGACGGGGGAGCCTGGTGGGCTGCCGTCTCTGGGGTCGCACAGAGTCGGACACGACTGAAGCGACTTAGCAGCAGCAAGCTTTAAGCTTAGAGTTTTAAGTTGTAAGCTTTAAGTGAAATGGGATATATAAAATAGAACAACTTCTGGAAATTTCTCAGTGGTTAAATGTCTCATCCATTTCCATGCTTTAAAATGTATTCAGATGCTGACAGATTACAACAATATAGCCCTGTTTTCTGACTTGTATATTCAGTTCTTTACTTGACATTTTTATTTAGATGTATCATAGGCACCCCAGTCATAAAGCTTCTCAAACAGTAGTGTTTGGTATATTTTCTCCAAGTTTTGTTTACATGCACATATGTTTTGTCTTACAAAATTATATCATTATTATATGTATTTTTCAAAGTTCTCCAGAGAAACAGACAAATCTATATGTCTATATCTAGAGAAAAAGAGAAAAGGGGATTTTTACAAAGTCGGTCCATTTGCTTGTGGGGGCTTTGCTAGTCCACTGTTTGAGGGGCAGTTTGGCAGACCAGAGACTCAGGGAAGCAGTGATGTTGCAGGTGGAGTCTGGAGGAAGAATTCTCTCTTTCTCGAGATCTCAGTCTCCTTGTCTTAAAGCTTCCAGCTGATTGGATGAGGCCCATATACACTGTGCAGAGCAATCTGCTTTTTCCAAAGTCTACTGGTTTAAACGTTAATCTCATCTAAAAAAAATACTTTCCAAGCAATATCTAGACTGGTGTTGATCAAATATCTGGATACTATGACCTAGGCAAGTTGACATATAAAATTAAATGTCTCACTAAATAAATATTAAATGACTCCTTGAGTCTGCCCTCGTGGTTCAGAGGTTAAAGCCTCTGCCTGCAATGTGGGAGACCTGGGTTTGATCCCTAGGTCCAGAAGATCCCCTGGAGAAGGAAATGGCAACCCACTCCAGTATTCTTGCCCGGAGAATCCCACAGACAGAGGAGCCTGGGGGGCTACAGTCCATGGGGTCACAAAAAGTAGGTCATGACTTCACTTTCACTTTCAAATAATCTTCCCGTCTGTCTAGTCAAAGCTATGGTTTTTCCAGTGGTCATATATGGATGTGAGAGTTGGACTATAAAGAAAGCTGAGTGCCAAAGAATTGATGCTTTTGAACTGTGGTGTTGGAGAAGACTCTTGAGAGTCCCTTGGACTGCAAGGAGATCCAACCAGTCCATCCTAAAGGAGATCAGTCCTGGGTGTTCATTGGAAGGACTGATGCTGAAGCTGAAACTCCAATACTTTGGCCACATGATGTGAAGAGCTGACTCACTGGAAAAGACCCTGATGCTGGGAAAGATTGAAGGCAGGAGGAGAAGGGGACGACAGAGGATGAGCTGGTTGGATGGCATCACTGACTCAATGGACATGCGTTTGGGTAAACTCCAGGAGTTGGTGATGGACAGCGAGGCCTGGCGTGCTGCAGTCCATGGGGTCGCAAAGAGGTGGACACGACTGAGAGACTGAACTGAACTGAACTAAATAATCTTCCAGGGCTTCCCTGGTAGCTCAGTGATAAAGAGTCTGTCTGCAAAGTGTGAGACGCAGATTTGATCCTTGGGTTGGGAAGAACCCCTGGAGGAGAAAATGGCACCCCACTCCAGTGTTCTTGCCTGGGAAATCTCATGGACAGAGGAACCTGGCGGGTTGCAGTCCATGAGGTTGCAAAGGAATCAGACAGCTTAAGGACTGAACAGCACTGTGCAAGCTGATGCCTTTCGCAGCTTTCCCTATCTCATTACATGCTTTCCCAATTTATCTGGTTGTATAGCCAGATGCCTGCAATTGACAGTCTTCTCTCTTATCATCATGTAAATCCGTCATGAAGTTTAATTTTGCAGGATTATTTCACTTTGTAAATGTTGCCCCACCCACCTCCTTGTCTTTTCTCCCTCCAACCCCCTTGTCCAAGTCACCACTGCCTCTGTACTGTTTCCACTTTTTCCCTGCCTATTCTCAACCTGGCAAGCAGAGTCGTCTCTAAAAATCCAAATTTCTGCTTCACAAATTTCCTCTATTTCTAGAAATAAAACCGGACTCCTTACTGTTACCGACCTGCGAGGCACCATCTGCTCTGGGCCCCTGTCCGCCCCTCTGAACACAGTCCCAGCCCTTCTCCGTCTCCTCACTCTCTCTCCAACACTGCTGTGTGTTTGGTTCCTGGGAACTGCCTCAACTTTTAATGCTTCGTGACCTTTGCATAAGTTGTTTCTTCTGCAAATTCCCTTCTTCCCTAATTCTTTGTGTGCCTGAGGCCTTCATATTCCAAAGTCTTCCTAGTTTAAATTTTCCACAGAAGCAGCCTTCCCTGAATACTCTCCCTAGAGTTATTCTTTGTATAGGACCTTGTCCCTTTCCGCATGTGAGTAGCCACAATATATTGTAAGTCCATATTTAGTCGTTATTAATAATTGAACATCTCTCAGACTACTCTATAACGTCCATGAAGGTGTATGGACCATGGTTACTTGATTCCAAGGGAACAGCCATTGTCTAAAATGCTGCCTGCAAGAGGAAGGTGTTTTGTCAGTATTACATAGATGAGAGAATGAATACAGTCTACTTAATATGTAAGAGCTGCTACTTTTTATAATTTATTATGGTTAAAATTACAAGATTGTAATAATTTTTTATTGGTTAAAGTAGGTTGCAGATAGTGACTGCAGCCATGGAATTAAAAGATGCTTACTCCTTGGAAGAAAAGTTAAGACAAACATAGGCAGTGTATTAAAAAGCAGAGATAGCACTTTGCCAAAAAATGTCTGTGTAGTCAAGGCTATGATTTTTCCAGTAGTCATGTTTGGATATGAATGTTGGACCAGGAGGAAGCCTGAGCACCAAAGAATTGATGCTTTCTAATTGTGGGGCTAGAGAAGAATCTTGGGAAACTCTTGAAGTGCAAGGAGATCAAAACAGTCCATCCTAAAGGAGATCAATGCTAAATATTCATTGGAAGGACTGATGCTGAAGGTGAAGTTCCAGTACTTTGTCCTCCTGACACGAAAAGCCAACTCACTGAAAAAGTCCCTGATGCTGGGGAAGATTGAGGGCAGGAGGAGAAGGGGATGACAGGGGATGAGGTGGTTGGATGGAATCACCGACTCAATGGACATGAGTTTGAGCAGGCTCTGAGAGATGGTGGTGGACAGGGAGGCCTGGTGTGCTGCAGTCCGTGGGGCTGCAGAAATAGGACATGACTTAGCAACTGAACAAGAGTGGGTTGAACGGTGGCCCTAAAGAGGTATGTCCATGTCCTTATTCCCAGAATCTGTGAAAAGGGTCTTTGCAATGTAATCAGGTTAAGAGTTGAGAGATGAGACCATCCTGGGCTCCTGAGGTAGGCCCCACATCCAATGACAAATGTCTTTATAAGAGACAGAAAACACAGGCACAGAGATAAGTCTATGTGAAAATGGAGGTGGAGATTGAAACGATACACCCACAAAGATTGCTGAAAGCCGCCAGAAGCTGAAAAAGTCAGGGAAGTACTGCCTCCCAAGGTGTCAAGAGAGGGTGTGGACCTTCCGACACTTGATCCTGGGTTGGCCCGCAGAACCGTAAGAAAATACATTTCAGCTGCTTTAAGCCATGCAGTTTGTGGTGATCTGTTGCAGCAGCCCCAGGAAATGAATATAGTAGTGAAGTGTCTACTATTAAAGACTTCAAAGTTTTCTGCATTCTGGAAGACTAGCATTTTGAAGTTTTCCGCAATCTTTTAGTATAAGAATGTTCATATCTTTCTTAGAAGTGTTATCTCTGTAAAATTCTGACATTGCTAATTTAGAATACATACCACTACATTGTAATACTCATTGTTATCACCACACATACACACAATTCACAATTTACTTGCTGAGATGAATGGATGTTTGCATTTTTAAATTTTTCTACATCAGTGATTCATACTTTTACAGATTTTTTCCCCTTAAAATAAATGTACCACAAATCATTATGAAATGGGTTTCACTTTTCACTGTGCATAAAGGGAATTTTAAACGTATTTAGCTATAAATTGTAATGAAACAATAATTATCAGCATTTAATACTACAAGGACTGATGCTGAAGCTGAAACTCCAATATTTTGGCCACCTCATGCGAAGGGTTGACTCATTGGCAAAGACCCTGTTGCTGAGAGGGATTGGGGGCAGGAGGAGAAGGGGACGACAGAGGATGAGATGGCTGGATGGCATCACTGACTCAATGGACGTGAATCTGAGTGAACTCCGGGAGATGGTGATGGACAGGGAGGCCTGGCATGCTGCATTTCATGGGGTTGCAAAGAGTCAGACGTGACTCAGTGACGGAACAGAACTGAACTGAACTGAATACTTACAAGAATGTAAGGTTAGTATTTTCACTAATTGTACAAGTGAGAAAATGAAGATTAAGTAACTTGCACAGCCACAGAACAGGTAGGCAACAGAGGGTGGTGCTTGGATACCGGCCTATTTATTCTGTATTCTTAACTAGGTTGCCATTGCCTTCTCCGATTCTTAACTAAGACACCATAAACTAGGTGATGGGTATGCTACGTTCTTTTTATAACTAATCAGAAGTGATAGCCATTCTTTTAAACTGGCTAGAAACAATGCAATAGGTGTTTTGTAAGAATTCCTAAGCATGAAGCACTTACAGAATTTCCAATAGAAGAAAAATTTTAGGACCTTTCTCTTGAATTAAAGCCAGTCTAGGAGATAAAACTGCTTGCCGTGTACGCATATAAGGTGGACTCTGAACTTGTAGGATGTGACTCACTTCAAACAGAGGAACACTTGAATCTGATTCAGTGATCTGGGCTCATTATACAGCTTTATTCAACTGATTAGCTTTATATATTTGTACAGAACATCATCTGTTCTGTGAAGGGGGTGGAGCTCAGAGAAATTGTGCCAGGAGTATAATGTGGGCTGCTAAAGAGCCTCACATGATGCTGAGTCTGCCCTGATCAAGGCCGAAGAGCTCAAAGGTAGGTGTGTGAGAGCCTTCTACCTTTCCAGCCACTGACATTCTCTAATCATTATGCTTTTCTAATGGTTGGAGCAGTAACCTCAGCTTGCCAATATGGAGACTCTTACCTGGAGAAAAAATTTTGATTTGTGTTCAGATTCTCACTCTGTTACTGACAAGCCATCTAACTTTGAGCAGATTAACCAACTTCTTTGAATTTTGGTTTCATCTTTAGCATACTGATGAAAACAATATCCTGGTATTGTTAAAAAAAAAAGGCCCAAACACATAGTGCATTGCCTATTTCAGTTAGAAAGGATCACTAATTGACTTGATGTCAGGTAATATAAAAATTTGATAGGAAATTTTTGGAGGTAGCCATCTTTCCTTTCGCTATCATCACCCACCCAGTTCAGGCGAAATCTGAGAAAATGAACTCAGTGGCTTCAGTGAGAGACTGACCTGATGGAATGCCACCCGCAGTCTCTGAGCCCTCTCTCTGACAAGCCACCAGTGGGCTGCGGGGACCAGCTGCTGTGGGTGCTCAGCATCACTTTGTCAGGGATACTTCTTGACTGCTGTCAGTTCTTAGGGAAGGCTAAGTGGACGGGAACCGTCTGTGGAGGCCACATTATGTAGGATCAGAGATGGGGCTATAAAGCACCTAACCACACCAATGGAATGGAATTGGAAATGGTAACGGAAGACACTGGCTGGCTTTATGCTCTGATAGCATTTTTGCCTTAATGTTCTTCTGGTCAATGTGTTGGCTAGCTATAATTCCAACCCTCTATTTTGACTAAATCATAGGATTACATCTTCTTTAGTTACACACATAATAATGGCCAAAACAAAAATATTTACATAAATGACTGAAACTGGGACAAGAGGAAAGTCAAAATCTATAAAATCTAAATAGGTATATATTACCAGCAGGTATAGAGTTGGCTTGTCAAAGATATCAATTGAATGAGCGATGTATATAATTAACGAAACAAGAAATAAGACGCCTGTCCTCTGGGAGCTTGCAACATAATATTGGCATGAAGAGAGTCTCATAAACATACATGCAGCCAACGATAACTTTTGCAAGGGTAATGAGTGTTATTAGAATGATAGGATAAAGGCAATGTGAATCTGGGAAGGCTTCATGGA
This sequence comes from Cephalophus harveyi, assembly GCA_006410635.1. Lineage (NCBI taxonomy): Eukaryota > Metazoa > Chordata > Mammalia > Artiodactyla > Bovidae > Cephalophus > Cephalophus harveyi. The sequence goes on along the minus strand of SJYT01051331.1, from coordinate 131,385 downwards.
AAATGTGAGTTTTGAATAAGGCTTTTAATGTTTTGAAAGAATAAGGCTTGGCGGAAAGATTGTTTTGGGGCAACACAAGCAATGAGAATGTCCTAGGCAATCCCGTCTTCTCATTTCACATTTATATCAATTCTACATCTCTAGGCTACATCACTACAAACATTTCTTTTTTGTTGAGTATTTTTAAGTTTGCCTATGCACACAAGTAGATCCAATTGCCTACCTGTATATTTACTTGTCTTCTCTGGAAGATTCCTAATGCAACCTATTTAAAGCAAAACTCATCAATATTCAGCTCCCCCGTCCACCCCTACTGTTCCATACTGCCTGGATGTGTGCATGCTCAGTGGTGTCTGATTCTTTGCAACCCCAAGGACTGCAGTCCACCAGGCTCCTCTGTCCATGGGATGCTCCAGGCAAGAAGACTGGAGTGGTTTGCCATTTCCTTCTCCAACTGCCTTGATAAAGCTTATCGATTTTAATGCAGAAGTACTTCTATTAACTATCTATCTTCTCCACCCTCACAGCAAGTTCCTAGTTCCAACCACCTGCAAGAACCTCCAAATTTGTCTCTAGTCATCACTCTTAGCCCCTCCAGTTCATTTTCTACCCTTCATCTAGAACGATTTATAGATGCAAGTCTGATCATACTATGCCTCTGCTTGGAACTATGCACTGTCTTTCCATTACTAGTAGGTTAATAGCCAAACTTCTCACCAGGAACTTAGATACTTGCTCCACAGTACCAGCTCATCTGCCTCTTCAGCCTTCCTTCAGCGTCATGTCCAGTTAAACCGGCTCTGTTCCAGTGTCACGGGCTGCCATCTTTCTCTTTGGTATTTCGGGAATGCTCTTCCCCTTACTTCAATAAGCAGTTGGGAAGATCCGTTTACTCAGAAATAGACAATTAAAGACTGTGATAAGGGCAATGGAAGAAAAGTACAGGGTGTGATAAGAAAATCTAATTAGAATGGAGGCTGGAAGAATCTTCTGAGTAGCTATTGGCTAGTGTGGGGTAAAGAACATTCCAGGAAAAGTGATAGAATGTTCAAAGTGTCAGAAGTAAAAAGAGGATGTTAAGTGAGGGGATACAGAAGGAAAAAATTAGTGCCAGAGTGGAGGCTGGAGAAGCAGGAGGGGGTCGGACCATCAAGGATCCCTGATCAATGCTGAGGTTTTCATTGTGGGGACACAGCGCTTGCTCTGTGTGATGAGAAGATGGGGTCTGGAGAATCTAGAAAGAGGAGCGTTCTTTTGTTGGCTTTCAGGACTAAAGCTGGTAGCTGTAGTGCAGCTGTGGGAACAAGGAGGTGGCGGTGTGAACACACGAACCCCAAATTTTAGGAAGACTGGATTTTGGAGACAGGCTGAAGAGGACCCCGCATTGACACTCAGGGTGCCCAGGCGGGTAATGGTGCCCCCTGACCACAGGAGACAAGCTTAAATGGGGCAGGGGTTTGATACAGAGGCCACTGGGCTCAGCTCTGTCAAACTAGTTCTGGATCTGGGCAGATCCCCAAGGAGAGTTATTTTGTAGACAACACAAAGCATGTCGTTAGAAGCAGGATTAGGGGTCAAGACCTGAGATACTGATCTGAGAGCTGTTTGTGCTCAGGGCGGAGTAGTTCTGTTGCTCTGCAGTGGGCAAGCCAAGTGACAGCATAGGACTTATGAGCCTGGGCCAGCTGGGTCCATGGGTTCTCATTAACAGTGCTTGGCTGCCTCAGCACGGGGCAGCAGGCTGGATGGTGGTGCCTGGAAAGGAAGGGAAAGTGGACAGAAGCGGGGACAGAGAGACTGGGAAGCACAGACGGGCCTAGTAGCCAAAGCCAGGGCCAGTGTCAGGGAATACCTACAGAGAAAACCGTGTGGCTTCCCAGCTGGCGCCGTGGTAAAGAATCCACCTGCCAGTGCAGGACACTCAGGAGATGTGGGTTCCATCCCTGGGTTGGGAAGATCCCCTGGAGAAGGGCATGGCTACCCAGTCCAGGATTCTCGCCTGGAGAATTCTATGGACAGAGGAGCCTGACGGGCTACAGACTAGGGAATCACAGGAGTCAGACACAATTGAGCCAACACACACACACACGCGCACACACGCACACATGCACACATGCACGCACACACGCACACACACAGAAAACTATGCTGCCATCAACACTTAGGAAAGCCTTGAACTGTAAAAGGAAGAACAAAGTATCAGAATAGGAGCTGAAAAGTACATAGAGATGGGAAGAATGAGCTGGCAATGAGTTGATTTTCTATGATGGGTGTTGGCGTGCGTGGATTTGTGTGTGTCGATGTGTGTGTGTGTGTGTCTGAAGCACTAGGGGCGTGCTTTTTCCTTTTTTTCTGGCTGTGCTGCATGCAGTAAAACAGTTCCCTGACTGGAGACCGGACCCTGCCCCCTGCAGTGGGAGCTCGGAGCCCTAACCACTGGGCTGCCAGGTAATCCCCTTGGGTCCGTTTTGAGTGAGAATCTGGATATGGCATTTGTTAGTGTAGTGATCTTAGACAAGTCACGACACCTTTTTGTGCTTAAGCTTCCTCGACTTTAAGTTAGAGAAGAGACTGCTAGTCTCTCTGGTGGCCGTGAACCTGAAGTGAACTGAGGTCCAAGAAAACGACCAGCAGGGTGGCGACCCCGTTCTGCCCCTCCAAGCTCCAGCAAGTGGTCAAGGGAGTGCGGACCCCCGAGTGCCTCAGTTTCTGCACTTGCCGCCCGCTGCCGTGGGAGCCCTCACGCTATTTCCCAAGGCCTCTTCATTTAGGAGGAAATCGGAAGCCATCTGCTTGACAACTTCATAGACTCTATTTCCATTAAAGAGATGATTGCCACGATTTTTGAATTCATGAGGGTTTCATCGATGCAGCAGTGAGCATCAGTGTCCTTGATAGCTCTTTCATCTCTAGGTTACGCAGAATAAGACTGCACCTGTAAGCTCATTGTAATTTGCAGAGCTGTACGTACCTTTGAAAAATGATTTGTAATTCTCACGGCTAGCTCTCAAAGTATTTTTTAAATGACTCTGAGCTGAACAAGGACAAGTCAACCATGGAAGGCTTTAAAGAGACACCTGACAGACACAGATATCACACATCTGTTTTGATAGTCACTATGACCCTAGGAAGAGGTCTAATTCCAATGATCACAAATACATTTCACAAGGACTTATACTTGATCTTTTTTCATGTCCCTTATATATTCTACAAAAATATGTTACTTTTGGAACTTTGCTTTCCTTGACTTAGCGGGGGAAAAAAAGTAAAAAAGATCTTAGATCTTTCTCTTTTTTTTTTTTTAAAAGACTACATGGATTCCAAAAGCACTTATAAACATAATAAAAAGGCAAACAGAGATAATTTTACAAGGATTGCTACGAATGGATGCTCACTTATTTCTGACTACAGTCAAAAGATTCCAACTAATAATCCCCAAATGGCTTTGCCAGAGCAAGTTTTATTTTTCTCCTGGGAACATTTCAAAATTCTACATTGGAAGGTGGTAAAATATATGTTACTTTTTAAAAACTGAGAACAGGGCAAAAACATATGCAAATGACAAAACCCACATCCTTGAATGATCAGGGCACCCGGGACATTTAAGTGGGAGGTACGGGAAGATTTGTTTTTATAGTGGGTGAGAACTGGGGTTCTCATGCTCTGTCGGGGCCAGGGGCTGTATCTGACCTTCAGAGATGAAAGTCTTCAACATCTCCCACCGACAACTAAAGACCCTTAAATAGGCCCAACGCAAAGCTGTTGTGTTCACCCATATCTTCAGAGAAGTGCCAGGCTGCAGATTTTGGCTTTGCACATAAATCTCTGAGGTGGTCTCTCACCAGTACTTTATTCTGGGTTCTGTTATGTAAATATGTTGGAAGAATAATGAGAACTAGCAATAATTAACTGTTGCTTTTAAAGCAAAATTTTTTGCCTTGAATATTGTACTCATTCTTAGCAATAAATCATACATGTTTAACTTGAAAAATATGGCTTGATCACTTTATCTTGCTCTCAAAGTGGTAGCTTTGGATTTACTAACAATTAACAGCAATAACCACAGTAAAAAATAATAAAAAATATAAAAGGGTCACCCACATAGAAACTTTTGTTGTTAGCTTATAGATTGTAATCAGTTGAAAGGAATTTTGCTTCTAAATTTTTTTGGCTGACTCTGTTTTCCCCATGCCTTCCTTTGAATCTGTTTTTGTGTTGCTAGCTAAGGAATTCATTTAAAATGTGACATTATTTAAAGCATATGATACTAGCATGATTTGCTCTGAGGGTGTTAACCTAATTTTTAAAAATTTTAAATTCAGTTTTAATATCTCAGTGGTATTATGCTTTGTTAAAATTGCATTTCTGGAAAAAAACTCACTCATCTGTAACAGTTTAAACATGAACCCTTTACCCATATACTATATTAGCTGAGTAAAAAATGAATTTCCTTTTTACTGTTTTTCTTTTCAATACATCTTGTGAAATCATAAGAGAGTTCTGCAATTTATATAGGGAAATTTGGCTGCCATTTGCTTGGACTGTGACATATGACTATAATTTGTAACTTTCCTTCCAACACTTGGTTATTTGTTATCTGAATATCTGACTTTCAGAAGTATGAATTAGTGTATGAACAATGAAAAAGAAAAAAAGGTATTCTGTAATTCTCAGGGGTTTGAGAATTTTCTACCATCCTAGAAATATGGGCTGGGAAACACAGTTAGGTACCGAATTTGTATTCTACCTATCTTAGTTATTTATATGACTCTATGTGACTTGCATCTTCATTTGATTTTTACATCTTTTTTATTTGTATGTTACTCATTTTGTTTTGTGTCTGAGATTTTCCATGTCTTTGGCTGTTTCCAAATGCCTTTGAAACTTATCAAAATCGCAACTTATTCTCTGGATGCATTTTCAAGAAAAATAGGTTAAAGGCATATAAGTCTTACAGAGTAGACTCATTGTTATTCCTTTAACAAATATTTATCAGGCCACTGCTACGTGTCAGTTACTGTACTGGGTACTAGGAACACAGGCTTAAGTGAGGCAGATATGGTTCTGTCTCAGTGAGCAAAGAGTTTAGTAGCATGCCTGCTAAGGGGAGGGCTTCCATGAGGAAGTAACTCCAACTTGTTACTTGAAGGAGGCATAGGAATTAGTTAGACAAAAAGAGTTTAGGATTTGGATGGGGCTAATGGATTATTTAGAGGTCCGGGTTTTTTCCAGGAGAGCCCTACAAAGCAAGAAAGAGTAAGAGAGAATGAAAGGGGAAACAGCAAGGCAGTGATTATCATGATTTTTCAAGAATCAGTATGTTAAGGAGGACTGTTAACAGCAGTAAGTGTGAGGTTAAGTACTAGAAGGAATGATCTGGAAATGTAGGTGATGTATTAAATGTATCACCCCACTCAAGATACACTGAGGATACAAAAGGATTTTTGTGCACATTCTGTGTTCTATGAGAAAATAAGTTTCTCATAGTGGGGAAGGGTTCATGGGCTATCTCTGCAGACTTCTGCAACACAAGGAACTTGGTTTGCAGTTTCTGAGTAAGACACTTCACAGAAACACGAGAGACATCGATAGCATCATTCCGTCCTACAGTCAGGGGGTTTAAAATCTTATGGGAGAAAATAAGTTTCTCATAGTGGGGAAGGGTTCATGGGCTATCTCTGCAGACTTCTGCAACACAAGGAACTTGGTTTGCAGTTTCTGAGTAAGACACTTCACAGAAACACGAGAGACATCGATAGCATCATTCCGTCCTACAGATGAGGAAACTGAAGCCTATTACCTTGTCTCAGGGAACTTTCCTGTGGCTCAGTGGTCAAGAATCTGACTGCCAATGCAGGAGATCCAGGTTTGATCCCTGGGTTGGGAAGATCCCTTGGAAAGGAAATGGCAACCCACTACAGTATTCTTGCCTGGGAAATCTCATGGACATGGGGGTCTGGTGGGCTATAGTCCATGGGGTCACAAAGAGTAGTGAAAAGTAGAACACTGCTTAGCATTTAAACAATAGCAAACAGCAGTGGATCGGAGGATAGTGTTCTAGTCAGAGGGAACAGCTTTGTTATGTGAAAGACTAGAGGAGACAGAGAGTATCAGACTCTGAAAATTAAAATTAGTCCACACTGGTAGTGAAAGTAGAGCTTCAAAGACACAGTTAAGAGATGTTTGGAATATGATATTCAACAGAAATGGTAATTATTGATTGGATATGGGCTTGGAAGAGGTGAAAATCAAGGGTGACACCCTAATATATTATTTGAGCAATTGGATAGTTGAAGAGTAGGTTAACTGGGAAAAAGGCAGGCAAAATTAACTTGGACATGGTGAATTTCAGCACTAAAGAAACATAATATAACTCTAGGATATTTAGGTGGAGATGGATTAAGTAGACATGGAGTTCAGGAGAGAGATCTGGGCTGGATTTATACTGCTAGGATTCCTTAACATATAGATTTTTATTTGAAGCCATGGGAAGAGACTTGATAAAGAATTTGGGGTGTCAGTATAATTCACTGGAATTTAAGCCCGGATGATACTGTGTAAAAGAGTTGGTTCAGATGCTTGCAGAACATCTGAAGTCCCTGCTTTGAGAGACCGTGCCTTACTGAGCTAGAGTAAGTTGTCATCAAAGAGCGTGCAAGGACCACAGAGATCCTCTGATGGCTCCTGCGAAGGTCCACATAAATAAGAACATTATAGGAACATAGTCTGAGCTTTGGTTTATGCTTCAGAGGGAAATCACGCTCAAAGATGGAGAAACTGTGATTTGAACTGAAACCTAAAGATCCTACCGGACAGGTCCCTTATACTGCTGCTATACCAAGAGTTTCCTTTTAAGGGAATGTGCCTCACCCACAAGTGGGCTGTGGGGGCCCCGGGCAGGCATGCAGCCCCTTCCTACAGACCTATCTGATTGGGCCAGGGTGGTCCTATCCCCAGCCAGTCCCCAAGCTGGCCAGTATCTTAGGAGATGGTTTGGCATGAAGAACTGCCTGAACAGGCAAAATGGTGATGAGCTGGGTCAGATGTTCGAGCTCAGGAATTTGAACTGGAGCATCTGGGGAGGGAATCAAGTAGTCGGTTTGGGGAGGGAGTAGAAGCTGAGAAGAACCACAAGAAGAGGCCTTGTGGCAGCAAGAGAGATGAGTAAACCAGTGGTAAAAGTAAGCAGAATTTATGAGCAAGCAGAAACTGAAAAAGAAACGAGAGGGAGGAGAGGGTGAGGTGGCTAATTAATAGCAGGGAAAGCAGTAGATGCAGCTGGGAAGGTGCTGAGTCACCGCCAGAGAGGCCAGCGCCCAAGGCTCCCTAGTCAAGGGCTGGAAAGGTCAGTGGGCACTGCAGCTGTGTCAGATTTTTCTTATTCCCAAATATCCTCAACTCTGAGGGTGTTTCACAAAACCCTTTTGTGTTGTTGAATACCCTTATAATAAGCTCCAGTTAATTAAGGCACCAGAGTACATCTTTATTATTGGAACAAATTGCTTTACAAACAGAATCCTTCAACCTCAGAATTTCTTTGCAGGTTTGCCTGACATACAACATGATGAAATACACCATTAGAAATGCATTTCTTTGAGCTAAGAAACTGGGGGCTCACGATTCTTTAGGAAAATATAAATATGACTGAGTGGTATGCTATAGAAAGCCATTTTTTCAACACAAAGAACAATTATTGAACCTCTATTACATATTGAACATTGTGAGTGTGCATGTGTGCACACACATCTGTGTGTGTGCATGCGCAGGGAGATGGAGGTGGGGATGAGGGAAATGGTGGTAAGAAGTGTGAAGAATACTGAGTACACATAAGAAAAAGTATTTTCATTTAGAAGCTTACAATTCAGTTAGAAATATATCTGGGACTAGGAAGGACTTGGAGATTATCTAGACTAGATTTGTAACTGCAAATGTCTACAGGGTTTGGTTAAGGACATTGTGAGTGAAGCGGGCTGAGGGGGGCCTGTGCGGCACTGCAGAATGCCATCCCACCCAGTGTGGTCTTTGGGCAGGTCTGTCTCACGCTTGCACATCTAATTTTTCAAGAGAGGCTCAATTTGTATGTTTAAAACATCCAAATTTTAAGTATGTGTTAATTCAGATGACCATTGTATCTACTACAATGGCAAGAATCCTTTAGAAGAAATGGAGTGGCCCTCATAGTCAACAAAAGAGTCCAAACTGCAGTACTTGGGTGCAGTCTCAGAAACAACAGAATGATCTCAGTTCATTTCCAAAGCAAACCGTTCAATATCACGATAATCTAAGTCTATGCCCCAACCTCTGATGCTGAAGAAGCTGAAGTTGAACAATTCTATGAAGACCTACAAGACCTTCTAGAACTAACACCCACAAAAGATGTCCTTTTCATCATAGGGAACTAGAATGCAAAAGTAGGAAGTCAAGAGATACCTGGAGTAACAGACAAGTTTAGCCTTGGAGTATGGAATGAAGCAGGGCAAAGGCTAACAGAGTTTTGTCAAGAGAACGCACTGGTCATAGCAAAGACCGTCTTCCAATAATAAAAGAGACAGTTCTACACATGGACATCACCAGGTGGTCAATACTGAAATCATACTGGTGATATTCTTTATAGCTAAAGATGGAGAAGGTTTATACAGTCAGCAAAAACAAGACTGGGAACTGACTCGGATAGCTCAGATCTTTAGCTCCTAATTTTAAAACTCAGGCTTAAATTAAACAAAGTAGGGAAAACCTCTAGGCCATTCAGGTATGACCCAAATCAAATCCCTTGTGATTATACAGTGGAGGTGACGGATAGATTCAAGGGATTAGATGTGATAGACAGTGTGCCTGAAGAACTGTGGATAAAGCTTCACAACACCAAACAGGAGGCAGTGACCAAAACCATTCCCAAGATAAAGAAATACAAGAAAGAAAAGTGGTTGTCTAATGGGGCTTTACAAAGACCTGAGAAAATAAGAGAGGCAGGAGGCAAGGGAGAAAAGGAAATGTATACCCAAGTGAATGCGGATGGGGGCCTGTGCGGCACTGCAGAATGCCATCCCACCCAGTGTGGTCTTTGGGCAGGTCTGTCTCACGCTTGCACATCTAATTTTTCAAGAGAGGCTCAATTTGTATGTTTAAAACATCCAAATTTTAAGTATGTGTTAATTCAGATGACCATTGTATCTACTACAATGGCAAGAATCCTTTAGAAGAAATGGAGTGGCCCTCATAGTCAACAAAAGAGTCCAAACTGCAGTACTTGGGTGCAATCTCAGAAACAACAGAATGATCTCAGTTCATTTCCAAAGCAAACCGTTCAATATCACGATAATCTAAGTCTATGCCCCAACCTCTGATGCTGAAGAAGCTGAAGTTGAACAATTCTATGAAGACCTACAAGACCTTCTAGAACTAACACCCACAAAAGATGTCCTTTTCATCATAGGGAACTAGAATGCAAAAGTAGGAAGTCAAGAGATACCTGGAGTAACAGACAAGTTTAGCCTTGGAGTATGGAATGAAGCAGGGCAAAGGCTAACAGAGTTTTGTCAAGAGAACGCACTGGTCATAGCAAAGACCGTCTTCCAATAATAAAAGAGACAGTTCTACACATGGACATCACCAGGTGGTCAATACTGAAATCATACTGGTGATATTCTTTATAGCTAAAGATGGAGAAGGTTTATACAGTCAGCAAAAACAAGACTGGGAACTGACTCGGATAGCTCAGATCTTTAGCTCCTAATTTTAAAACTCAGGCTTAAATTAAACAAAGTAGGGAAAACCTCTAGGCCATTCAGGTATGACCCAAATCAAATCCCTTGTGATTATACAGTGGAGGTGACGGATAGATTCAAGGGATTAGATGTGATAGACAGTGTGCCTGAAGAACTGTGGATAAAGCTTCACAACACCAAACAGGAGGCAGTGACCAAAACCATTCCCAAGATAAAGAAATACAAGAAAGAAAAGTGGTTGTCTAATGGGGCTTTACAAAGACCTGAGAAAATAAGAGAGGCAGGAGGCAAGGGAGAAAAGGAAATGTATACCCAAGTGAATGCGGAGTTCCAGAGAATAGCAAGTGGAGAATGCAAAGAAATAGAGGAAAACAACGAAATGGAAAAGACTAGAAATCACCTTGAGAAAATGGGAGACATCAAGGGAACATTTCATGTCAGGATGGGCACAATAAAAGACGGAAATGGTAAATACCTAAAAGAAGCAGAAGAGATTAAGAAGAGGTGGCAAGAATACATCAAGATAGAGGAAAACAAGAGCCTTTGGAATGACCAAAAAAAAAAAAAAAAACCACAAACCACTACAGGCTGCATTTAGATCACAGGTGAGCAGTTTATGATCTCTGTTCTAGACTCATGAGTTTCAGAAGGTTTAAACATTCAGAACCTTCCTGCAAAATAAATGTTATGCCTAAATCTAGCATATAAAAAGGCAGAAGTATTGAGGTTGAAACTGGGAGAGGGAACAGAGAACCCTGCTATCCTCCTAGCCTCATCTTCCACTTTTGCCCAATCAGGCCAAAGGGAGCTTGACCAATCTTGAAAACCACTGAGGCAGTTAAATTCCTCAGGTTTACAGATGAGGGACAGGGAAGATTCCAGAATTAATGGCCCAAGATAGCAATACTTACACAATTATGTAGATGATGCCCAGTTTATCACTATGGAGTGTAAGCTGTTACAAAGAAGATGAAGTATTCTGGTTCTAGAGCCACTGGTCTGGATTTGAGCTCACTTCTTGAGAGCAAATTTAAGAAAGTGGCCTTTAGTTCCCTATCCCATGGGAATGATAAGTACTATTACTAACCTTCAAAATCACTGATGATGGTGACTGCAGCCATGAAATTAAAAGATGCTTACTCCTTGGAAGAAAAGCTATGACCAACCTGGACAGCATATTAAAAAGCAGAGACATTACCAACAAAGGTCCATCTAGTCAAGGCTATGGCTTTTCCAGTGGTCATATATGGATGTGAGATTTGGACTCTAAAGAAAGCTGAGTGCCAAAGAATTGATGCTTTTGAACTGTGGTGTTGGAGAAGACTCTTGAGAGTCCATTGGACAGCAAGCAGATCCAATCAGTACATCCTAAAGGAAATCATCCCTGAATATTCATTGGAAGGACTGATGCTGAAGCTGAAACTCCAATACTTTGGCCACCTGATGGGAAGAACTGACTCACTGGAAAAGATCCTGATGCTGGGAAAGATTGAAGGCAGGAGGAGAAGGGGAGACAGAGGGTGAGATGGTTGTATCCATAACTGACTCAATGAGCATGATTTTGAGTAAGCTCTGGGAATTGTTGATGGACAGGGAAGCCTGGCATGCTGCAGTCCATGGGGTTGCAAAGAGTTGGACACGACTGAATGACTGAACTGAACTGACTGAATACTAACTTCACTAGGTTGTTGAGAAGATTAAGTGAAACAACACATATACAGCATGAAGTGCAGTCCCTAGCACACCGTAAGCCCTGAATAAATGTTAGCTATTTTCATTATAGGATATCTCAGCCAGTCATTAACACCAGAGCAAGATTTATTCCAAGTGACAATCAACTATCACCTATAAAATAGTCCTGGGGGAAGGGATATAAATTTTGATGAGAGCATCTTATATCTGGAGCTACATATAGAAAGGGCAGGAAATAGTGGGTACTTTAGCTTAGGGTTTTTCCTACTCTGTAGCTCCAGACCTTGCAACTCCTTAAAACTATAAAGATTTTGCTGGTCACTGGCGGACTTCTGACTTTCACACATACACAGAACCCATCATTATGATCGAAAAGGCTGAGAAGGTACCCAGAATCAGCTTCGATAAGTTGACTGAGGGGTTTACATACTTGGGGATTAATTTTTCTTAGCAAGAACCATGTGCAGGTATAATCTAATTTGTGGGTACCTTCCCCTCTGCCACCCATACTGGCAGGTACAGCTCATCTGGCCCCTCGTCAAGCACCTGAGGAAAAGAGCTGTCATTGTCTGGGGAGTCCAGTTTTGAAACCCTTAAGTAGAAGCTATTTTTCCTGGTGGCCTCCTTGCGAAAATAACCCATGAAGACATTTGATAAGTAACCCTTGAGCACACACCATGTGCCCAGATTTAAGGGTCAGCTGTTTCCTCGCAAGATGGCTTATGAGCCCTCGTGCCAGCCTGGGTGGTGGCTAGGTGGCCCTGTCCACCCCACCCCACACCAGCCCTTCTCTGCCAGCTCTTTTGGGGCATCTGGTCAAAGGAATGATTGGAGCCTCCTGGCAGAAGGAAGCTTAACAAACAACCATAAAAGGATTTTCTAAATATGTCCACACTCCAATATAACCCTGGGTAATTTGATTTGTAGGAAATGGAGAGCAGAGCATTACACACAGTGCTTATCCATAATTCATAATAATTACTGTAATGGAGAATCTATCGTATAGATAGATGTACAAACAGAAACTACACCCCCAGAAGAATGCCCTTCTGGCCGAAATAGCCCTTTACGCCCTCCTAATCCACCTACTCTTTAGCACACTCCACTGAGTTGCCCAGTAGGTTGAAAGCTTTTCGGGGCCACCTATTGAAAGCATATGAGCTTCTCCTTTTGATGAGAGAGATCCGTGAGCCATTTTGCAAGAGAAATTCAAACCTTTTCTTCAGCCCATTTTCTTAGCCTAGTATTTGGCCTCTGGGCAATGACAGCATAATATTTGGGAATTTATTGATTGATTTGTGATATTTATGATCTCCTGTTATGACAGGAGCAATTTCTCTTCAACAGAAAGGATAGGGACTCTTTAGCCTCTTGTTCCACTGAAGGCTCACACTCAACTGGGCTGAAGGCTGATATGCCTTTAGGGGATGTGGGCCCTTGAAAAGGGGTTGTGGGGATAAACAAAGTTGTGAGGAGCAGTAAAAAGCATGGAAACAGCAACCTTTGTTTTGCATGCAGACTTGAGAACTGTATATTCCTCTACTGTGGGAGTCCATTTATCTTCGCTGAACTTGAGATATATATATATTTTCTGAGTAAGAGTAGTGCTGTGCTAAATTGCTTCAGTCATGTCTGACTCTGTGCGACTCCATGGACTGCAGCCCACCAGGCTCCTCTGTCCATGGGATTCTCCAGGCTAGAATACTGGAGTGGGTTGCCATGTCCTCCTCCAGGGGATCTTCCCGACCCAGGGATCGAACCCGCGTCTCTTATGCCTCCTGCACTGGCAGGCGGGTTCTTTACCACTGCTGCCACAGGGGAAGGCTGAGAAGAAGGGTAGAGGAAGCTACCCATTTCACAGGAAAATAGCTGTGGCATCTTCATTTTTTTTTTTCCTTTAAGCATTATTTTCATACCTGACATTGCTTTCCCAGATGTCCCTCCTGACCCTTCTGCTCCACCCCCCAGAGAGTGTTCTGTAGCTGTTACTTCCCACACTGATGATCAGTTCTGAAGCTGCTCATTTGACAGTTTGTAATTGTGCATCATCGTTTACTCTGGCCTGTCTGGTAGACGTGCACAATCCAGCCCCTGCTTTATTTTTAGTGGCAGAGCGTGTCTTCCCTTCAGCTGCTGGGGAGGCTGGTCCTGGCTGCGAGTCTTGTTTGCTTTAAGTTGCAGCGCTTTTTGAGTCCCATGTGTTTAGGCTTTTGGAAGCAGCCGTATTGGTAAAGCTCCTGGTTGAATTACTGGACAAAGTCCGTATTATAAAAATCCTCGGCTTGTTTGCTCTTCACTTCAAAAAGACCGTGGGCTGCCAGCTTGCCATCCTCACGTTACCCACAGGCCTGCTGGAGTTTTCACCAGCAGGCATGAATCTTGCTCTCCATTTTTGTGTTTTTGTTTTTAATTGGTCGGCCTATAGCTATTTGGTTTGATACTGATCTGTCAAGGAAATATCATAAAGGGGCTGGCACAGGACAGCTGGCCGCCTATGGCCCTCCCAGTAGCAAGGAGGTTTTGGATGAAGCATTTTACTTTTCCTCCTGGTCAGCATCTTCAGAGCAGAGCTGAGACTGGCATAGAAGACTTCTGTTGGCTTTTGGAAAGTGGGCTGCTCAGTCCTTGAACTCAGAATGTGGTTGGGGTGAGAGTGTGTGTGTGTGTCAGCGTCGGGGACCCTGAGGCAGTAAAGCAGGCTAGGGTAGGAACCAAGCACGCTGGGGTTTAGAAACGGTCCCACGTGCCGCGGCATCAAGAGCAGGAGGAGGTTTCCGTTGGTTGGCGGCCCATGAAAGCTCCGGTATTCCGTCAGCGCTAGGTAGCTGTTCAAGGGCTCCCATTCCCAACGTGGCGCTGCTTTCTCTGCTCCTAAGCTAAGCCTTCTGCTCCTCCAGGTCTCACATGCTTACGGGCCCATCGCTGCCGTTTCTGATTCTTACTCTCAGCACAGGCCAACTGTCTTCCATCTTTCCTTCTGACTTGTCCTCTGGATGGCTGAAGACATGAGTAGAGGGAGGTTGGTTATGGGTGTTTATCTTGGATATCATGGAGTCCACCCTCCAGGGCTCAAGATGAATGGGAGGCGACCTGAGAATCTGCTTCCTTTAGGTTTTCACAGAGTCTGGTTCTGACAGGAGATGTCGGGGCAGATGTGGGTAGCAGAACTCCAGATTCAACTTTTGGAAGTTTCTCAGGATCAAAACCTTAGTTTAAGTAGCAATGGATCTTGTGCTTGAATTAAAATCAGATTTTTTTTTTTTTTTAAATTCTGAGTGTTGCCAAGACTAGGGGTGAAAACTCTCAGTATTTGGACCTGATTTGGTCACAAATGAGACTTTAGCCTGAACATTTATAAATTCACCAAGTGACTTTTTTTTTCTCTCTCTCTCTCTTTCAGTTGACTTAGTTGTCATTGCTTCAAAAAACGTAAAATTGGGGAAAATTCACATAAAAATCTTGACTCCCAGCTCAATGGGAAACTGCAAGGCCTGGCAGTACTGGGCTTATATTTTTGCTTACAAAACAACTGGTCAGAGCTTCCTAAGTGCTGACACTTTTGGATGGACAGGCAAGCACAGGCTCTGTGAATCCCTGTGGCCTGCCTGTAACTGTTGCTGTTATTCAGTGGCTAAGTCACGCTGACCCTGTAACTGAGGCCAGTGTTAATTGCCAACTCAGCCTATTTGCAGTCTTGCCTTTTTAAAGGCAGCGTTTGAAGACTTTAGCGCTATGCTCATGTCACCTTGCTCTCTTCTCCCGTTGTGTTTACCTGTTTGACTCCTAAAAATATCCACACTGGTGGTGCTTGCCTTCATCTCTCTATGAGGCAGGGGAAGTATAGAGCAGCTGACAGCGGTGTTATCAAGACTCTTCGGCACTTGTCAAGACACTCAGTCACTAAGGTCTGTTGGGTTTATTTCGTATGGTTTGTTTCTGTAAGATTCTGGGGTCTGGATACTTGTGGGATCAGGAATAGCGTCTGAAGCGGAGGCAGAAGAGCGACCTCGTTGTCTGTTAGTTGCAAGAGATTCGGGATGGCAGGAACGCACAGGGGAGAGGTGTGGGGTAGGGGGACTCTGAGAGGTCACAGGACGGTGGAAAGCTTGAGTATAGTGAACTGTGAGTCCTTGGAAGACAGATCAAGCCCTTCATATCCTTCTTGGTGCTGGAGATTATAAAAGAAAACCCAGGCTTGAGCCCTACCTACCTCCTTTCGAGCTGACACTGAATAAGGAAACTCGAGAGCCATTGTGTATTGTCTGGAGGCTCACTGGAGTTCAGACTTCCCAACTGGGTTCCATGTGCCTTTGTGGGGACAGGCCTATGGACAGAAGAGCCTGCTAAGGATTCAATCACTTTACTCCGGGCCTCTTAGATTTGGGCATTTTATGCCTGGCTGGCCTCTTTATAGGAAGAGGCAAATCAAAGGGAAATCACGCAAATATCTTCTGGGTGCCAGATAATAATTTTTAGATGAGTTCGTAGCATGATGTTTGCTTACTTGCTTGTAGCAAGGGACTCTGGGACGAAAAGTGATCGGCTCCTGGCTGTTTCAAGATTGGCTCCCCAGGAAGACATCGCCATTTGAAATTACTTAACATTTTTTCCCCAGTATAAATGCTTAAGGCAAGAACTAGATTTTATACCTAGCAAATAGCAATGTAAATGTCAAAGAACATATTCCAGAGCGTTACACTTACAGCTCTTAAAATGGCATCTTAGAATGGTATTAATCACTGTCAGTTTTGTGTACAACATTTCATCAATTAAATAGCAAGAGGACCTGTCCTTTCATTGAAAGCAAATAACACATATGGATTTCCTCTTAGCAATTAGCTGAACATTCTGGATTTCCTTCTTGTTTGCAAAAAGGGGTTTGGACTGAAACCATCCACACGTTTGTGTTCTTCATTGGTAAAACAGAGCAGATGCGTCACAGCTTCAGTGGAATCCAGATTCATTTATAAAGTATCTTGTGAAACATCTTGATGTGGAAGCATTTCTGTGTCGTTAGATCTTTTAGAGTTGGATAGAGAGTGACACCCTATAAAAATTGGGAAGCGCTTTAAAGTTTGTCGTGTCTTGAGCCGAGGTTTTCAAGACTGTGTCACTATGTGTATGCAGAGGGGAGTTTTAATGTTCAAGCTTAATGTGAAAAATCTGTTTCCAGCAGGGACTAGTTTCAACTAGGTCTATGGATTTACAAAATGATGAGGCAATTTTATGCAGCAAAGACTGATGATAGAAATGCAGTTTACATAAATGGCAATGGATTAGCACTTAAACCACTTTCCACGTATGTTTAAACAATCTTCCACAACCCTCAAAAATCTCTTTTTATAAACTTCATCATTTATCTGGGATTAAAAGGGCAATGTTTTGACAACACTGTTGATTTACACGTAACTCATCATTTGTTTATCATTTATCTAAAATGATTAGTGCCTGAACTTCATATGCCTGCAATGTGTACTATACTTGTTTACATTTTTGGTAGATGATGCCCCTTTTAATGTACTTTTTAGGACTCAGGACAGCCTGGTGACTTTGATGATCCTTCTAGTAATCAGTCCCATCTAAGCCTGAGGGAAGTTGAAGATTTATAACTTTTCAGCACAGTTCAATTTTAGTGATAATCCATCAAAGTCTTTAGTATTCTTCTCAGATTCTAGCCTCAGACCCAGCCCGACAAGATGCATTGGTCTCTGAAAATTGGTCCTCAGGGCCATGAAATGCTGGGGAGAGTCAAGAATACAGCACTAGGCACAAGTATTCCCAAATGTGTCAGTGAACGAACAGAATGTGGCTATCAGTACTGCAAGAGATTCTCTGTACTAGTAAAATACATACACATACCCCCACATACATATTCTAAGCAAGATAATTACTATGCTCCAAAATTGTCTATTCATCTAAGTATAGCTTTTGCATTCATTCATTTCCCCCCGCCAATGACAGAGTAGGCTTGTTGCCAACTATTTGTTATGATATTTTCCTCATCTAGGACCATCTTAAATTGATTTCGTAGCTTAAAATAAGAATGCGTCATCCAGAGGAAGTGATTGAAAATAATTTCTATTTGTAGAATAATTTCAGCGGCTGGGGGTTAGGTGAATTTGTACACTTCATAAATGGCAAGTGTAACAAGGTGGAGAATTTGTGTTTTTATGCAACGTAATTTCCGTGAGAGCTGTTTTAATGAGAAAAGCACTCTGAGAAGAGACAAATTCTGTGCCCAGGGGAGTGCAGATGGCCTAGAGACTCACGGGTTGGGGGTTGCAGATGTGCAGGCACAGTGAGCAGGGTGGGAAGGGGAGCGACAAGGCAGGAACTCACCACGCGGAGATAGTCAAGAGGCGATTTCCACGAAAGGGAGAAATGGGGTGAAAAAGGCATGTCAGAAAATAACAATTAAGGTGAATTTCTGAGAAATTTTGTGTAAATTGTCCACATTACCCATGAAAGCAATTCACAGTCCAGCTCGACATCATACTGCAGGTCAATACTGGGGCCAGACTTGATTCACTGAACACAGAGTTCTACAGAGACTGGTCCAAGTGGGCGTCGGCTGTATTTGGACTATATACGGGATTTTGCATCCAAATCATTACCCTGTACTTAAGTTAAAAGTGTACTTTCCACTATGACTATCCATGTTTTGGAAATACATGGAAATGAGTACTAAGAAACTTGGAATGCATGGTTATTTCAATTGAGCGCGACTTCACAAAACACAGACATATAGGAATGCTGCTGCTCCTATTGTGTACATATTTGCCTTATGAATACGGCCATCGTAGGGACAGATAAACACAGAGGTTTGGGAGAGATGTGGTAATAGAACTAGATCACAAACAAGAACTGACATGTCTCAACACACATATTGCCCAGGAAGAACTTAGATGCAAACGTGTGGCCAAAAGGATCAGGAGGAGAAGGGCTAACCGAAAAGACTCAGTCTTTTATCTTCTAGGACATAAAGCCTCTGGAAGGTCTTGAGAAGGTCATCAGAAAGAAAACAGGAAGCTAAGAAGGAGTAGCCAACAGCTGGAACTTCAGGCAGTGATCACAGAGGGGTGCGCTGCTGGGGAGAAACACGAGGTAAGACAGAGGAGCGTGCGGGAGACCACAGGTTCCTTCTGTTATGTATAATAATACAGTCTTCCGGAAGGCATGGATCTGGCGCTATCAGGCTTTGTTTCTGTAGCCTCACGTTGGCTGGTTTGAGATTAATGGTTAGGCATCAACAAAGGAAGTGCCCCCAAATTCCCTTGTGAACAAACAGGCTCAAAATTGATTTTTAACTTTGCCTTGATGGACGCCCTTGATGAGGAAATTGGAGTTATTCTTGGAAAGGGAGACGATGTCAGAGACAGCCTGCTGGGGCTCATTCAAAGCCTTTGCATTATCTCACTGGACAAGAACAAATCTCTGAGGACTTGGCTGCAACTGTGGGACTTGGATTAAGCAAGCTTTGAGCCCATGGGTAGAAGCCAGCTTTCCTAGAAACTTGTGAAATTCACGGGAGGTGCTGTGCCAGGGACTGGAGTAAAGGTCTCTAAATGTGGTTAGAAGTGCCACTGAAATGGAACAAAGATAAACAGCCTCAGAACAGGGAAGCACACTGAGAGTCTGCAGGCATGCAGAGGATCCATAGACTCACACTCACCAGGAGCTGCCATAGAGAAGAGCTGAGATGCACACTCTGAACTGACAGCTATGAATCAACAAGAGGAAAATATTTAGCCCTCAGGACTGAGGCTTCCCGGTGGCTCAGTGGCAAAGAATCTGCCTGCCAGTGCAGGAGGTGAGAGCTCAGTCCCTCAGCTGGGAAGATCTCCTGGAGGAGGAAATGGCAATCCACACCAGTATTCTTGCTTGGGAAATTCCATGGACAGAGAAGCCTGGCGGGCCATATATGTCCACTGCTTCTGCTGCTGCTAAGTCGCCTCAGTCGTGTCCGACTCTGTGCGACCCTGTAGACGGCAGCCCACCAGGCTCCCCTGTCCCTGGGATTCTCCAGGCAAGAATACTGGAGTGGGTTGCCATTTCCTTCTCCAATACATGAAAGTGAAAAGTCAAAGTAAATTCGCTTAGTCTTGTCTGACTCTTAGCGACCCCATCAACTATGGGGTCACAAAAGAGTTGGACAGGACTTGGTGATTAAATTAAAAATAAATAAATAAATAAATGGGACTGAAGCAATGGGGACTGGGGGACATCCACCAGGGGGCAGTAAATCAAAGCACAGTCAAGCTGGGATTCAAAGCCAATTTGCTTAATACCTTTCGGAGTCTGTAACTAAACCAAGGAGATATCACAATGCTTTCTGGAGGAAAAAGAAGCAACTCTAGCAAACCTCCAGGAACACAAAAAACTAAGTTTCGATCCGAACTGCTGGCAGGATTTGGGCAGCTTGAATGATATAGTTATGCTCCAATTTCACGGAGTCTAAGCTCCCAGAAAATAAGGTCTTCCTAGCAAGGGATGAGCGGACTGCAAAGTAACAATAACAAAGCCCCGAGGAAGCTGCTTACAATTAGTTTAGAGACTTGCCCCTTGTCTGTTTCAGGAGCGCCATGGTGATCATAGGAAGAGCTGCTTTGGTTCTCTAGCGACTCATTTCTCAGGGTTTTGCGGACCTCAGCGCACAAAGGCTGCCCAGAAATTCGGAGGGCAAGAGATATGCTACCGGGAAGGGTGGAGAAATAGCTCCAGAAACACTGAAGATGTTGAGCCAAAGCAGAAACGACACTCAGTTGTGGCTATGTCTGGTGGTAAAAGGAAAGTCCGATGCTGTGAAGAACAATATCGCACAGGAGCCTGAAATGTTAGGTCAGTAAATCAAGGTAAACTGGAAGCGGTCAAACAGGAGATGGCAAGAGTGAACATCGACACTTTAGGAATCAGTGAACTAAATAAAATGGGTGAATTTAATTCAGATGACCATTGTATCCACTACTGTGGGCAAGAATCCCTGAGAAGAAATGGAGTAGCCATCATGATCAAGAAAAGAATCTGAAATGCAGTACTAGGGTGTAGTCTCAAAAACAGACTGATTTCAGTAATCCAAGTCTTTGCCCCAAGCACTATTGCCAAAGAATGAAGTCAAATGGTTCTATGAAGTACTTTGAGGTTGGCAAGTAAGAACAATATTCCTATTGTGATCATTAGGTGTACAGACAATAAAATGACTTGTCTTATTAAAAAGCATGCAACAGACTGGACTAAATTCCAGTTTCTTAATTTTAATTTAGACTTGTTATGTTAATCAGTTTCCTTGTTTTAGAGAGACTAGATTTTGTCTTAGGAAAAACGTTAGGTGTCCTAAGGTAGTACATCTGTTTTGTTTCATTTTTTAAAATAAAATATATTAACATTTCGCTTAAAGGTAACAAATTATGAAAGCATATTAACTTTTCTTTGATGCATGAATTCAATAGGTAGTTGCAAGACAGTTTAGACGGGCCAGAAATAAAACTTTGGAAGCATTTGGTTTATTGGCAGTAGGCTGAAGAAGACATCACAGTCAACAAAAGAGGTCCGAAATGCAGTATGTGTATGCAATCTCAAAAACAAAGGAATGAGCTCAGCTAATTTACAAGGCAAACTATTCAGTATCACAGTAATCCAAGTCTATGCCCCAACCAGTAACGCTGAAGAAGCTGAAGCTGAAGGGTTCTAAGAGGACCTACGAGACCTTCTAGAACTACGCCCCCCCACCCCTGCCCCCGTGCCAAAAAGATGTCTTTTTAACTATAGGGGACTTGAATGCAAAATGAGGAAGTCAAGAGATACCTGGACTAACAGGCAAGTTTGGCCTTGGAGTACAAAATAAAGCAGGACAAAGGCTAATGATGTTTTGCCAAGAGAATGCTTTGGTCATAGAAAACACCCACTTCCAACAGCATAAGAGAGACTCTACACATGGACATCACCAGATGGTCAACACCAAAATCAGACTGATTATATTCTTTGCAGCCAAAGATGGAGAAGCTCTATATAGTCAGCAAAAACAAGACCTGGAGGTGACTGTGGCTCAGATCATGAACTCCTTATTGCAAAATTCAGACTTAAATTGAAGAAAGTAGGGAAAACCACTAGACCATTCAGGTATGACCCAAATCAAATCTCTTATGATTATACAGCGGAAGTGACAAATAGATTCAAGGGATTAGATTTGATAGACAGCGTGCCTGAAGAACTATGGAGAGAAGTTCGTAACATTGTACAGGAGAGAGTGATCAAAACCATCGCCAAGAAAATGAAATGCAAGAAGGCAAAATGACTGTCTGAGGAGGCCTCACAAATAGCTCAGAAAAGATGAGAAGTGAGAGGCAAAGGAAAAGGGAAAGATATACCCATCTGAAAGCAGAGTTCGAAAGAATAGGAAGCAGAGATCAGAAACCCTTTTTAAGTGAACAATGCAAAGAAATAGAGGAAAACAATACAACTGAGCTCATTTCACATGCTAGGAAGGTAATACTTAAAGTCCTTCAAGCTAGGCTTCAACAGTACATGGACTGAGAACTTCCAGTTGTATATGTTGGATTTAGAAAAGTCAGAGGAACCAGAGATCAAATTGCCAACATCTGTTGGATCATAAAGAAAGAAAGAGAATTCCAGAGAAACATCTACTTCTGCTTTATTGACTATGTTAAAGCCTTTGACTGTATGGATCACAACAAACTGTGGAAAATTCTGAAAGACATGGGAATACCAGACCACCTGACCTGCCTCCTGAGAAACCTGTATGCAGGTCAGGAAGCAACAGTTAGAACCAGATATGGAACAACAGACTGGTTCCAAATTGGGAACGAAGTATGTCAAGGCTACATGTTGTCACCCTGCTTTTTTCACTACATGCAGAGTACATCATGAGAAATGCTGGGCTGGATGAAGCACAAGCTGGAATCAAGACTGTCAGGGGAAATATACCAACCTAAGACATTCAGATGATCCTACCCTAATGATAAAAAGTGAAGAGGAACTAAAGAGCCTATTGACAAAGTCGAAAGAGGAGTGAAAAAGTTGACTTTTTTCACTCAAGGTTCAGAAGACAAAGATCATGGCATCCTGTCCCATTATTTCACAGCATATAGATGGGGAAACAATGGAAACAGTGACAGACGTTATTTTCTTGGGCTCCAAAATCATTGCAGATGGTAACTGCAGCCATGAAATTTAAAGACCCTTGTTCTTTGGAAGAAAAGCTATGACAAACCTAGACAGTGTGTTAAGAAGCAGAGACATCACTTCGCCAACCAAAGTCTGTATAGTCAAAGCTATGTTTTTTCCAGTAGCCATGTACAGATGTGAGAGCTGGACCAGAAAGAAGGCCGAGTGCTGAAGAAGTGATCCTTTCAAACTGTGGTGCTGGAGAAGATTCTTGAGAGTCCCTTGGACTGCAAGAAAATCAAAGCAGTCAATCCTAAAGGAAATCAACCCTGAATATTTGTTGGAAAGACTGATGCTGAAGCTGAAGCTCCAATATTTTGGCCACCTGATGAGAAGAACTGACTCATTGGAAAAGACCCTGATGCTGGGAAAGATTGAAGGCAGGAGGAGAAGGGGATGACAGAGGATGAGATGATTGGATGGCACCACTGATTCAATGGACAGGAGTTTGAGCTAGTGAAGGACAGGGAAGCCAGCTGTGCTGCAGTCCATGGGGTTGCAAAGAGCTGGACACAACTTGGCAACTGAAGAACAATAAGAGATGATCTCATTTTTGCTCTTGTTGCTTTAGCAAGAACTTCCAGTAGCTGGCAGCCCCATGAAGGAGATAGTTAAGTGAATATGTCTTTTTCCTTATTATTACGAGTGATATCAGTTCATTTTAGTCACTTAGTTGGGTCTGACTCTGTGACCCCATGAACCCCAGCAAGTCAGGCTTCCCTGTGCATCACCAACTCCGGGAGTTTACTCAAACTCATGTTCATTGAATCGGTGATGCCATCCAGCCATCTCATCCTCTGTCATCCCCTTCTCCTCCTGCCTTCAATTGTTCCCAGCATCAGGGCCTTTTCAAATGAGTCAGCTCTTTGCAACAGGTGGCCAAAGTGTTAGAGTTTCAGCTTCAACATCAGTTCTTCCAGTGAACATTCAGGACTGATCTCCTTTAGGATGGACTGGCTGGATCTCCTTGCAGTCCAAGGGACTCTCAAGAGTCTTCTCCAACACCACAGTTCAAAAGCATAAATTCTTCGGTGCTCAGTTCCTCTTTTTAAGAGTTGTGTGACATCAGGACAATCACAACTCTCTGAGCCTTAAGATACTTTCTCTAAAAGAGGAGAAGTGATCTTTATTTAGTAGAGTTTCTAAGAGTATTAAATGACCGTGACTGTACAATGCTCGTTGGAATCCCCGGCACACAGGAAGAATGCAGCGTAATGGGTTCTTATCGTTAGCAGAGCTTCTCTTTCCTGATTGCTAATATCAGTTTTAGACTGAATTGCAGAACACGTCAAATTAGACGGGCCAGATTTGACTAGAGTGACCTAGTGCTGTCATCCCTAATAGCTATCAACAGTATTGGGCATATTGATAACTCTCCACTTTAAAGGTTTTCTACTTGGTTTCTGATGTCCTTCCTGCCAGGCTAGTGGTGGTCAACAGGTACGACTGCGTGCTAAGAGTGAACTTAAGTCCATTTGCAAGGCTGATTTCAAAAATTTTCTGCACACACACACACACACACACAGAGATCTTGGCCTCTATCGTGTCTAATGAGGTCTACTTGTCTAAATATTTAGGATAACATTTCCTTCTAGATGTGTAGTTAGGGAAATCATCTTAGTTCTTATTCCCCACTTCCCACCAAAAAATAATGGAGACTGCCTCTGCAGAGCTAAAAATCATAAGAATGTATTTGTGTGTCTCCTCTGTAGAGATTATGAGGTTTCATTGTCACGGTGACGCCACTGGCAATGCAAATCGCAGACGCTGACTCTGAAATTTTCCTGCTCTTTGGAATTCAGGCAAAAGCTGCCTCCACCACCTGCTCTATCCCTGCCAACAATTGGAGGGGCTATTATATTACACGCATGGACTGTCCAATGAGCAAAAGGCCAGGTGTCACTCTGAGCGACAGCCTTCCAGTTGCAAAAACTGTAATTCTGTTCATTCAATTGAGTGATTGTGTGGCTGAATGTCACTTGGCCTTCAGAATATCTCCTCTCAACTTCCATTGTTTCGACTGCATTCCAGAGTGGATGTTGCAAAGAGAGGCTGGTGTAAAGCAGAGAACACTGACAGTTTGCAGCATCTGCAAGCCAGGGCGCATCTCCTGCTGCAGTGTTTATATCCTTGACCAACAGTGATATAATTCCTTTTTTTTTTAAGTGACAGAGAGTTGGGATTTGTGCTTTTGTTCTTCTGTAAAAATAGAAGCAGATTCATGTGATCTGTAAGGGTAGGATTTATCTGGTTCTAAGATTCAGATCTAACTCCTTAACAACTTAGTTGAATGGAAATAATAAAACGATGGCTGTGCGAATCTGGGTATGTCTGTCACCTTACTGAGAGTGGACATGACTGCGCGGCTGATCTGGCTGCAGCTTTCTCATACGATGTTGCTGTGTCAAGACAGCCTCGGGGATGAGCTTGGAAATGAAGTGGTCCAGTTGCCCTGTCGCGGGTGATAGTCAGTGGACTGGTGTTTTACATAGTGGCGTTTAGCAGGGCTCTTTGTTCTGAAGTGCCCTGTGGTGCTAAGTGAAAACATCTACAATGCCACTGATATAGTTGCTTTGAATAGTTCAACAGTCTCTTAAAAATTGGAAGGACTTATTCTTTGGGGTCAGATCTTAAAATAGGCAGAAGAGCATCTCTATGGCATAACTGGGCTACAGTACAGTTCAGTCACTCAGTCATGTCCTACTCTTTGCGACCCCATGGACTGGAGCACACCAGGCCTCCCTGTCCATCACCAACTCCTGAAGTTTACCCAAACTCATGTCCATTGAGTTGGTGATGCCATCCAAGCATCTCATCCTCTGTCGTCCCCTTCTCCTCCTACCTTCAATCTTTCCCAGCATCAGGGTCTTTTAAAGTGAGTCAGCTCTTTGCATCAGGTGGCCAAAATATTGGAGTTTTATCTTTAGCATCTGTCCTTCCAAAGAATATTCAGGACTGATCTCCTTTAGGATGGACTGGTTGGATCTCCTTGGAGATCAAACTGGGCTAGGGCTCAGGCCTTGACACTTAGGCTGAGGACTGGGACTTTACTCTTTCAGGGAAGACTTTGTCCCTGGTCAAGGTTCTGAGTCCTATTTCATAAAGATAAATGTATCAGAGACTGCTGTACAGATATCAACATTCATTTTTTGTTCTTCATAGGGATGCAGCTAGACTTATTCCCCAGTCTTTTTTCTGTAATGTGAAGCTACATGATACACTTTTGGCCAATGACATTTGGGTGGAAGTGATGCATGTCAGTTCTTTGTCAAAGTGGTTCAGAGGTGGTGTGGCTTCTCTATCTTCTGGCAGAACGGAGGCACTCGCAGGATCTAGATGTGAGTGGAGGGGTGAGATAGAACGATCTCAAATTCCTGAATGGAGAGTGCCCTACTGGGTACGCTTGCATTGGAATGTAACCTGAGTGAGGGAGGGCCCATTAAGTCAGTGAGATTTCAGAATTTGTTTAGAATTTACTAAATTACTGCTCTAAGTTTAGCCTTTCAGCCACAGGCAGAATGCGCCGGGAGGGGAGGATGGATGACAGAACTAGGTGGGCTGCTTTTGCGGATATAAGTATACTGACTGATTCTAGTACTGAAACAAGGACGAACAGAGAATTCCGAAGGAACGTTTATTTTACTGGATGTACAGGATGAATTAAAAGAGACAATAAACAATATTTTAGAAATTAAAAATAGAAGCTACCTCAGACACAAAGGAATAATTGGATGAGGAAATAGGTGCCGTGAACGCTGACACGTGAGTGAGAGGAAACGGAAATACAGGATGGGATTCTAGGTGAGAGGTCAGGCGGTGGCTGCGGACTTAGGAGTCATTAACGTCCGCAGAGAAACCGAGGCGGGTGGTGGACGGGAAGGGGGTGAGGATACTACTTCAGGAGAGGACAGGAACCAGCAGAGAAGGCAGGAAAATTCCCTGGACAAGCGGAAAGAGCAAGGCGGAGACAGGGAAGAGGGTTTACTCAGCAATGTTTTTAACACTGACAAATGTTTCAGGGAATAAAAAAGGACAAGGAATGAGAAAGGGGATTTGCTGCGACTTTTTTAGGGTTTTTCCTGGGGGCATCCCTCTGAATGACTGTGGTAGATTTAGACATGTATACATTCCTGTCAGGTAATTTTAAAGAGGTATAAGCTCAGGGAGAAGGAAGCATGGAAAGGCATGAAATACATTTTTGGATTTAGCATATGTCTCAACATCTGTCAGATATTTGTTAAGCATCTTTTACATACTAAAGTGCAAGTGAAAGTCACTCAGTCCTGTCCAACTCTTTTCCACCCCGTGGACTGTAAAGTCCATGGAATTCTCCGGGCCAGAATACTGGAATGGGTAGCTGTTCTCTTCTCCAGGGGATCTTTGCAACCCAGGGATCGAACCCAGGTCTCCCGCATGCGGATTCTTTACCAGCTGAGCCACCAGGGAAGTCCCAAATACTGGAGTGGGTAGCCTATCTCTTCTCCAGCGGATCTTCCTGACCCAGGAATCAAACCAGGGTCTCCTGCATTGCCCGCGGATTCTTCACCAACTGAGCTCTCAGGGAAGCGCTTGGTATAGTCAGCATTAGATGAAATAGGCAGAATGGGAGCCGGTCAGGCCACCAGCCATCATGCAATCATAGGTGTCCTGCGTGCTCACGAACAAGAGCCTCGGGGACACAAAGCTGAGCTGATGGAGTCTTATCCCAGCCTACGCGGGTGGGCCAGAGAGAAGTTGGTGTCAAAGCAAAGCGAATTTCAAACTGAGAGAAAAGGAAGGCGTGTACACGTGTGGACTGGACAGAATGGAAGGAACAGCAAGAGGTTCCGTGCGGCTGGATTCCTGGTGATGAGGCTGGAAAAGGAGGGCCTTTGTGACCTGTTGTGGAGCCGTGTGGCTCTACTGAGGATTGGACACAGAGGAGCAACACTCAGCTCCACGCTCGGGAAACTTGATTGTGGAATCCTGGAAGAGGACGGATTAGGGATGAAATAAACCAGAAACAGAAAGGCCCATTCAAAGGTTATTATAATGGTCAGGGAAGAAATATTGTGGGTCAGTGGGTAGAGCAGTAGGCATGGGAAGGAAAGGGGGAAGATTTTCAAGTGGGTTTTAGAACTGGGAATTCTCTGACTGCCTGTGTGCGGCAATGGGTGAAAGGTTTAGGCAAAATTTGGCAACGCTGCTTACCTTTGAGGAAGACTTTATAAGGTGCCGGGGGCCAGCGTGAGGAATCCCACCCGTGACGAGGTCATGCGGAAGGAAGCCTGACAAAATGCAAGGACGTGATCAGGCTTCAGGGGCTCCCCCTGGAATTTCCTGAGCATCCACCCCCCCAAGACCAGAGTCTGCCTGCTTTACTGTGCTATGCTTTCCACCTACTCTTCTGTCATTAACAGGGGGCTGTCCTCCCACCACCTTTTTCTGGAAAAAAAATTAATTTAGAGCTTTTAGATAATAAATCTCCTGGGCATAATACGAGTGTTTCAATCCAGAAACCCCTCTGATGGCTTTCTAGCCTGCCTGCAGGACTCGTACAGATGCGCATGTGATTGTTTGAGGCCTCCTGACTGTGGGAGGCACAGGAAGCTTAAAACATCCTAGGAATGTAAGGGGCTTCCGAGGAGTCAAAATCATTAGAATAGGACTGATTAAAGGTTTCATTTGTTGAGCCAATACTTGCTGCCAAATTTTCATATCTTTTATTTGTTGATATAGTTTGTATATAGAAAAAACAAGTAGCAACATTAGATCTTTGAGTTAAGTACCTTCTTTGTTATAACCCACTGCGCCTTTGTTCTATAGAGATGTAACTTTGTGCTTTAAGGAGATGCAGATTAAAGAAAAACACTTCAGGGGAAATGAGATTAACATTCATTAAGAAAGAGAGCCAAAAGGTGTTAGCAAGCCTCTTGGCCAGAAGATAATGTAAATCACCTGAGACCTTTTGTATACAAAAAGATATACAGAAAGGGTCAGGATTGCTGCCCCTGCGTGACTCTGTATCTTCCATTATGTAAAATTTAGGGTATATAAACACCTTTTGAACAATAAAGTTGGAGGGGGGTTTTGCACAAGCCTGGCCTCCCCCGGGTCGATTCTTTCTCCCTCTCCCTCCCTCTCCTCTTTACTCTAATTTCAGGCTGAATTCCCATCTGGAGCAGGGCGGCTCACCAAGTCTACTTACTTGCCCTGGCTTTTAAGACCCGCACGAAAGGGAGCCTAAGGCGGGGCACCCTTCGATATTCAAGTGGGCGCCGGTGGTCCAATGTAGATGGTGCAAGCTCCTTGTCTGGAAATTTATTGGCCTTCCCTGTAAGCCAAGTTATTCAGCCTCTTTTCTCCACTTAATTTTCCTACTACACTATTTCTTCCTAATTCAATCTTATATTAATAAATAAATAAGTTTTCCTCGCCAACGCCGTCCCTGCTTTGAATTCCCTGGATCCACTGGGGCTGGACCCTGGCAATAAGGGGTGGAGAACCAGTATCATATATCTACTTTATTATCTACTCCATCCAGTCGGGGGAAGAACTCCTGCCGCCACCCTAAGGAATACCCGGATCTCCCTGCTCATCACTTCCTCCTCTGCTGCTCTAGTGAGCGCAAGCTGCCGCCCTCCTTGGCCTGGACTACTCCGCATGGTCTGGTGTTTCTACCATTAGTGTTCCGTAGTCGAGTCTCAATGCAGCAGCCCAAATTATCCTGCTAAGTATAATGATGAGACTCATCACTTCCTGATACCTTTCATTAGCTTCCACCTCTCTCACAGCAAAGCCAAAGTGCTCACACGATCTGCAAGAGACTATCCAATCTGCCTCCCCCTCTGGCTCAGACAATAAAGCGTCTGCCTGCAATGCAAGAGACCTGGGTTCGATCCCTGGGTCAGGAAGATTCCCTGGAGGAGGAGATGGCAACCCACTTCAGTACTCTTGCCTGGAGAATTCCATGGATGGAGGAGCCTTGTGGGCAATACTCCATGGGGTCACAAAGAGTCGGACAAGCCTGAGCGGCCTCACTTTCACTTCTCTGTTCCTCTCACACCCACATGTGTGCACCCACACACTCGTGGGCTGCGACCTGCCTCCCCGAGCTCCAGTTTCCTTGGCTTCCTTGTGCTTCCTGTAATGCCCCAGGTACACTCTGTCCCAGGTCCATTGCGCTTGCTTTTGTCTCTGTTGGGAATGCTCATCCTTGGAGCTCTGCATTTTGCTGTGACTTTTTTTCTTGATCTTTACTTAAACATCCTATTCAGAGAGAGGCTTATGGTGGTCACTCTACCCACAATGTAAGCATGAGCCTTCTTCTCCCTCTTCTCTGCTTAATTTTGATTCCTAGCACTTTTCATTGTTGAATGTACTTGCTTTCTACTTAATTACCTTGTTTACTGAGTTCTTCCTCTTCTGAATGTGGGCTTCCTCTTGGTTCAGTCAGTAAAGAATCCGCCTGCAATGCAGGAGACCCAGGGAGGTCCCTGGGTCAGAAAGATGCCCCTGAAGGAGGGAATGGCAACCCACTCCAGTGTTTTTGCCTGGAGAACTCGACAGACAGAAGAACTTTGCAGACTGCAGTCCATGCGGTTACAAGAGTCTGACATGATTTAGCAACTAAACCACCATCTACAGAATGTAAGCTTCACAAAGATGGGATTATGGCAAAACCAATACAATATTGTAAAGTAAAAATAAATAAATAAATAATAAAAATAATAAAATTAAAAAAAATTTTTTTAATGTTATATCAGAAAGTGCTTGGCACATAGCCATGGCTTTAAATTTATTGAATGAAGAAAAGTTCGGGGAAATGCAACTTACAATGAAAAGGCTAAAAGTAGGAAAATTATTTGGTAAGAATGAGAAACATTAAGAGATATTCTCAAATCTCCATCAACCATGCTGTTCATTAATATGTCTCCAAAATGCTTTAAATAACATTTAAAATATATTGCCTAAATAACAAAGTAATAGTGAGAGACATTATATAATTATTGCTGATTTTTGAATGCTGGAACTGACATTGCAGGAAGAATTTTGAGGGCATGTACTATAAAAAGTACAGCCCAGAAACATGTCCTCTCTGTGAATTCCACATGCACTTTGGGAGGCTGGATGCACAGAATTAGTGAGAGGTTCCAAGTCATTGAGAGGCTCAAACACTTCCATATATTTATACTTCTTTGAGACAATAAAAAGGAATTAAGTTTTGCCTGTTCTCTAGATCATTACCGTGAAGATTATATGACAACATACATCACTGCTCTCTTAATACCTCCAAACAATCTGCCAACAATGTAACTGTGAGCTGTAAGCTTTAGGGAAATGTGCCTTTTACAACAAATGAAGTGTAGATGGAAAATATAATTATATGATGTCCAAACTAAAAAATCGAAACAGTGAAAAAGGTGAGGATAATAAATCAGTGGCACAAACCACACGATTGATGCAGCCATTTGCCAACACTGACTGAATTTTTCCTTTGTGCTGGGCACTGTTCTGGTGGTCGGGATGCAAGATTAATAAGAAATGATGCTCACTGCAGATAAAATTCTCTGTAGCCGGGAACACAGGCAGGAAAATGAATAATCATTTCACTGTATGACAGTTGTACAAAAGATGCTATGGGAGGCAATGAGAAGGAAATGTTCAGTCACAATAGCCTTTTGTGCAATCCCTAATGTAACTATGAGGATAAAAAGCACTATATGTGTGTGTTTTTTAAAAAATATATGTTTATAGTAACATAAAATATAAAAATGTGAATTTATGGATGATGCAGTATCCTTGCAGATGACTGTGTGTTCAGCAGTTGAAAATCTGAATCTGAAGTTCAGGACAGAGGTAAGGACTAGAGAGCAGCATTTTGATATTACTGATTTTTCAGTGATGGACCTATGTTGGTGAATAAGATTGCCAGAGAAGATAGAACAAGAAGCGGGTCCAATGGCTATCTATCTGTCTAGTGGCTGGTGAAGGACGGGGAAGCCTGGCGTGCTGCAGTCCATGGGGTCGTGACAAGTTGGACACGACTTGGCGGCTGAATGACAACAATTTGTTTATTGTCTACCACCTGTCTCTCTAAGGAGTGGCAGACGAGCAGCCCAAGACAAAAATCATGGACAATTTTCAAGAAAGTTGGATTCAAGCCAGCCAGAATACCTATTCTAAATATGAACAAGAAAATCTGAAGAAAATCTCAATCCTGTCAAATGCTCCATAGCATCAACTCGAGTGACTGAAGTAAAATATTACTAATAAAAGAAAATATTGTAGATGGTTTCTCTAATTGATGAGTAGACTCAAGGTTTTAAATTGGTTTTGTTATTCTTTAGAATATTAGGCACCTTCATACCTACAAAAAGTAATTTAAGAACTACAGGAAAAAAATAATCAAATACAAAGATTCCAATATGATCTAGACATTGTGTCAGCAAACATTACCTGTTTTTTTCTTTAAAAAAATTAGTCCAATAAAAGCTATGGCTTTTTCAAAAAAATCAGGTTAAGACAAAGTCCACATGCTTTCTGGAGTTTCAAAGGTGAGGTGAAGTCACTCAGTCGTGTCCGACTCTTTGCGACCCCGTGGACTGCAACCTACTAGGCTTCTCCGTCCATGGGATTCTCCAGGCAAGAACACTGGAGTGGATTGCCATTTCCTTCTCCAGGGGATCTTCCCGACCCAGGGATTGAACCCAGGTCTCCCGCATTGGAGGCAGACGCTTTAACCTCTGAGCCACCAAATCTACCCTATAAAACTGTAAGGAGGGTATAGCATGAATCCAATTTTGTGGTGTCTATATATTTTTTTCCAGGTCATTTGTTTCTTGCTCTATTCTTTCCTAACACTTCCTATAGATTTTCTCTGTGGTTTTCAAAATCCCGTTGGCATATTTTTGTCATACCCAACATTAATCTTGCTGTGGTCTCAGATATTTCTGGAAGACTAAATCATGGAGTCTAATAAAACACAGATAATGGCATTTTTAACTTTGTAGCACATCCAATTCTTTAATGAGTTCGGGGGCCACACTATCCGGTACCTGGAAAGAACTGGGCCCCTGGAAGGGAGTCTGGGTCGCTGGCAGGTGGTGATCTGATTACTGGCTGGAAGAGATGTGGATGAGTTGACTTATGTCTAATCCTTCTGTGGCTTCCTGTGTGACAACACTGTAATGAAAACATCATCGCAGATTATAAGAATTGTCAACATGGGCTGCCAGAGGGTGCTTTTCACTCTTGAGTTTGCTACTAACCAAAATCGTCCAGTGCATCATATGATACATACAGACTGCTCTCACTCAGGGGATGTACACAGGAGCTGAACAATTGACATGTGGCAAGAAAGGTAAGCCCTCTTTGAAGTGAATAGACTGGGATACAGAGGAAGGTTGCTTCATAAATGGGAATGTTGAGAGGCTGAAACTCAAGTTTTACTCCTGGAGCTAGAATCATATTTGCTTTTGAGAGTTAGGTATTTAGTTTGAATATTAAAGAGAGTCATACTTTATACTCACTATTATTTAAGAGGCTTTGAGTGTTTGATGTAACAGTTAAATACACAGAGACAAGCATTTTTTTCTATAAAACTGTTTAGTCACTTTGGTCCTTCCATAAAATGTATCTATTAATCACTTGCTTGGGCCGTGTGCTGCTGCTGCTGCTGCTAAGTCGCTTCAGTCGTGTCCGACTCTGTGCGACCCCATAGGCGGCAGCCCACCAGGCTCCCCAATCCCTGGGATTCTTCAGGCAAGAACACTGGAGTGGGTTGCCATTTCCTTCTCCAATGCATGAAAGTGAAAAGTGAAAGTGAAGTCGGTCAGTTGTGTCTGACTCAGCGACCCCATGGACTGCAGCCTACCAGGCTCCTCCGTCCATGGGAGTTTCCAGGCAAGAGTACTGGAGTGGGATGCCATTGCCTTCTCCAGCTTAGGCCATGTAATGTAGATTAAAGTTCTCTGGGAAATTAAAAGGTCTTAACCAACCCACTACTGAAACCATATCACAAGGGTAATGCTAGATAGAGTGCTAAATACATTTCATTGATTTTTCTCACTTCTCTCAAGAGCTCTTGAGATGTTTGCTGCTAATTTCCCATTTTACAGATGAAGTATCCTATAGACACACGCAGGGAGCAAGGAGCACATCATGACTCAAACCCTGGAAAGCTGACCCCAGAGCACAGGCCCTGAGCCAGTCATCCAGTCCTTTCCACTTCGGTACACTTTTCATGTGCTGCTATCTACTTTAACTCATTTGAACTTCTCAGTGCTTTGAGATAGCCAAGTAAAAACAATATTCCTAATGTGATTATTAGATTCATAGGCAATAAAATGACTTGTCTTATTAAAAAAGCATGCAACAGATTGGACTAAATTGCAATTTCTTAATTTTATTTTCAACTTATGTTAATCAGTTTCCTTTTTTTAGAAAGACTAGATTTTTCCTTAGGAAAAACATTAGCTATTCTAAGGTAGTATATCTGTTTTTTTTTTAAATAAAATCTATCATTAACGTTTCTCTTAAAGGTAACAAAATATGAAAGCATATTAACTTTTTTTTTTTGATGCATTAATTCAACAGGTAGTTGCAAGACACTCTTGGGGGCCAGAAATAAAACTTTAGAAGCATTTGGTTTATTGGCAGTAAGCTGAGTAGCCCTCACAGTCAACAAAAGAGTCTGAAATGTAGTACTTAGGTGCAATCTCAAAAATAACAGAATGATCTCAGGTCATTTCCGAGACAAACCATTCAATATCACAATAATCCAAGTCTATGCCCCAACCACAAATGCTAAAGCTGAAGTTGAATGGTTCTATGATGACCTACAAGACCTTCTAGAACCAACACCAAAAAAAGATGTCCTTTTCCTCATAGGGGACTGGAATGCAAAAGTAGGAAGTCAAGAAACGCCTGGAGTAACAGGCAAGTTTGGCCTTGGAGTACACAATGAAGCAGGACAAAGGGTAACAATGTTTTGCCAAGAGAACGCACTGGTCATAGCAAACACCCTCTTCCAACAACACAAGAGAAGACTCTACACATGGACATCACCAGATGGTCAACACCGAAATCAGATTGATAATATTCTTTGTAGCTGAATGGAAACTTCTATCTAGTCACCAAAAACAAGACCAGGAGCTGACTGTGGCTCAGATCATGAACTCTTTATTGCCAAATTCAACCTTAAATTGAAGAAAGTAGGGAACACCACTAGGCCATTCAGGTATGACCTAAATCAAATCCCTTATGATTATACTGTGGAAGTGACAAACAGATTCAAGGGATTAGATCTGATAGATAGAGTGCCCGAAGAACTATGGACGGAGGTTTGTGACCTTGTACAGGAGGTGGTGACCAAAGCCATCAAGAAAAAGAAATGCAAAAGGCAGAGTGACTATCTGCAGAGCCTGACAAATCACTGTGAAAAGAGAAGTGAAAGGTAAAGGAGAAAAGGAAAGCCAGGCCCGCCTGAATGCAGAGCTCCAAAGAATAGCAAAGAGAGACAAGAAAACCTTTTTAAGTGAACAATGCAAAGAAACATAGGAAAACAGTAGAATGGGAAAGACTAGAGATCTCCTCAAGAAAAATATTAAGAAGCGGTGGAAAGAATACACGGAAGAACCATACCAAAAAAAAAAAAACTTTAATAACTCGGATAACCACAATGGTGTGATCACTCACCTAGAGCCAGACATCCTGCAGTATGAAGTCAAGTAGGCCTTAGAATGAATAAAGCTAGTGGAGGTGATGGAATTCCAGCTGAGCTTTGTCAAAACCTAAAAGATGATGCTGTTACAGTGCTGCATTCAATATGCCAGCAAAGGTGAAAAACTCAGCAGTGACCACAGGACTGCAAAAAGTCAATTTTCATTCCAATCCCAAAGAAGGCAGTGCCAAAGAATGTCCAAACTACCATACAATTGCATTCACTTCACATACTAGCAAAGCAATGCTCAAAATCTTGCAAGCTAGACTTCAACAGTGTGTGAGCCAAGGACTTCCAGATGTTCAAGCTGGTTTTAGAAAAGACAAAGGAACCAGAGATCTAATTGCCGACATCCATTGGATCATAGAAAAAGCTAGAGAATTCCAGAAAAACATCTACTTCTGCTTCATTGACTATGCCAAAGCCTTTGTGTGGATCACAGTAAACTGTGGAAAATTCTTCAAGAGATGGGAATACCAGATCAGCTGACCTCCCTCTTGAGAAATCTGTATGCAGGTCAAGAAGCAGCAGTTAGAACTGGACATGGAACAACAGACTGGTTCCAAATTGGGAAAGGAGTATGTCAAGGTTGTATATTGTCACTCAGCTTTTTAAACTCATATGCAGAGTATATCATGTGAAATGCCAGGCTAGATGAAGCACAAGCTGGAATCAAGATTGTCAGGAGAAATATCAATAATCTCTGAAATGCAAATGATACCACCCTTATGGCAGAAAGTGAATAGGAACTAAAGAGCTTCTTGATGAAAGTGAAAGAGGAGAGTGAAAATGCTGGCTTAAAACTCAGCATTCAGAAAACTAAGGTATGGCATCTGGTCCCATCACTTCATGGCAAATAGATGGGGGAACAATGGAAACAGTTGTCATTGTTCCATCACTCAGTCGTGTCTGACTCTTTGCGACCCCGTGGACTGCAGTAGGTCACGATTCCCTGTCCTTCACGACCTCCTGGAGCTTGCTCAAACTCATGTCCATTGAGTTGGTGATGCCATCCCACCTTGCAGTCCATGGGGTCTCAAAGAGTCTGACATGACCGAGCGACTGAACACCAAAGCTGAGGTCACAGAGATTCGGTTCCCCAGGGAGAAGTACTGTGAATGAATTGTGCCAGAGTCAACAAAGAAGAAAACCCCCTCAAAAGATTCTGAAGCATATGCTGAAGAGTCTGAAATAGTTCAAGACTATTATTCTACTTTAAACGGCGCCTCTGACTACTCCCTGCAAGCCTAAAGGGCAAGGCAACTTAAACACACACTAATGGGTGCTTAATGTGCCCAAGCAGAGGAGGCCAAGGATGACTGTGATCAAGCTGCAGATTTCAAGGAAGGTCTTTTCAATAAAGCATAGTCAATATGACAGCAGTGTTAACAGGAGACAGAATGCACAAAGCGCTATAAGAAAAGTAAGAAATACAACAGGGTTCAAGGAAGGGTGATGGAACATCTGGCTGGGGGCAATCCAGAAAGTTTAGTAGGGAAACATCTTGTAGATGGGTAGGGTTTCAACAGGGGGGCCATGTGTGGGGTGAGGGTTGTAGGGAAATTTCAACAGTGACTTTCAATCCACAAATCGAGAGAGAGAACGTAGCGAATTTATGTTTCACCTTAATTTCTTAAATTACACCTAATTTTAGTGATCCTGTGAAAAGAGAAACATGAAATACATTATAATTAAATCTAAAACTTTATATTGATAACACTTTTCTTCCAGGGAAATTATTGTATGATTGAGATAATCTGAATGATTATGTCCTTTGCACTAAGTGAAAACTTAAAAAAAAATTTTTTTTGAATGCCTAAGTAATTGGCTGTTCAAGAAAAAGTCACTGGAGAGTTAAAAATAGAGTTTGTACCTTTTACTTCTCTACTTCTTAGTACAAAATGACAGAGGTTATAAAAGCTTAATTCTAGAACTGAAAAGTGGACGTTAATGAAATGCATACAAAAATGTTTTATAAGATCCTTGCAATCTACAACTTTTTATAGCAATTTCTTCTTAAATATGGTGAAGTTTACACAGGCCTGCTGCTTTTCACAAACATCCAAAGGCTATTTTCCACCTGATAAAATCTCTCAGCTCATCATGTTAGAATGTCTGAGACTCATTAGAACATACCAAATACATTCCACTTATCAAATGAATGAAAGTACCAGAAGGTTGCTCTGCTGAACACAACCTATATAACAAACACGTGTGGCAGCTCCCTGTGGACCTATTGGATTGCAGTGGTAACAGACGGTGAACTCGGTCCTTAGCTAAATTAGAGATTCTCCGTACTCTCAGGACACAAAGCATCATTTCCCAGGAATTCTTACTCAAAAGTGTTTAAATTATTAGCCCTTGACTTATGTTTTAGCTAACATAGGCACTATCATGGTTCAGGATAAGAGATGACTGAACTTGAAACAGAGAATGGCCACATAATTTTTGTACAGTATAGTCAGACTGATTCAGGCAAAGCTTGAAACTGTTTTAATGAGCTCAAACTTCAACTCCTTAGAAAAAAGAATGAAATTTTCTTCTGAGTGAAAACAATATTCTAATCAATGATAAGGCCTTCCTAATCTAATTTTTGTCAATGTGATAATAGGAATTCAGTGTAAGCTTAGAAAGAGCTGATTAATCCAGGATAATAGAGCGCTTGGAAAGTCCTATGTTTAAATGACTCAAGTGCACTATTTTAAGAGTTTAATTATTCATAGAGGATTTGGGGATTTGTTGTTGTTGTTATTTCTGTATTTGGTCCCTAGTTTGCCTTTATTTAAAGATAGACTTGACTTTTTAGAGCAAATATAGGTTCATAGCAAAAGTGAACAGAAAGGAGAGTTCCCACGTACCTCTGTTACATCACGTGTACACTCAGCACCAGATGGTACATTTGTTACAACTGATGAACCTACTCTGACATATCATTATCAGCCAAAGTCCGTAGTTAACATTAGTTCTCCTTGGTGTTGTACGTTCTATGGTTTTGACAAATGTATAGCGACATATATATATCCATCACTGTACTATCATTCGGAATAATTTCACTGCCCTAAAATTCCTCTATGTTCTGCCTATTTATCCTTCCCTTCTTTCCAAACTCCTGGCAACCTCTAATCTTTTAACTGTCTTTATAGTTTTGCCTTTTCCAGAACATCATACAGTTGGCATCAGTGTGTGTCATTTCAGATGGACTTCTTTCACTTAGTAATATGCATTTAAGTGTCTTTCATACATCCACGTGATTTGAGAGTTCATTTCTTTTCAACACTGAGTAATATTTTATTGTCTAAATGCATCACAGTTTATTTCTTCATTCACCTACGGAAAGATACCTTGGTGGTTTCCAGGTTTTGGCAATTAGGAATAAAGCTGCTATCAACGCTGTGTGCATGTTTTTTTATGGACATACATTTTCATCTCCTGTGAGTAGATACCAGTGAGCATGATGGCTGGATTCTGTGTTAAGAGTATGTTTAATTTTGTCAGGAATTTGCCAAACTGCCTTCCAAAGTGGCTGAACAGCTTACATTCCCACCAGCAACGAGTCAGATCTCCTGCACTCCACTTCCTCTCCAACATTTGGTGTTTTCAACTTTGGATTCTGGCTACACCCATAGGTTGGCAGTGGTATCTCACTGCTGTTTTACTTAGCTGGTTAAAGCAGCTGTCTAGAAAACAGGAGATCTGGGTTTGAATCCCAGGGGTGCCTGGGACAGTTGACTGTGCTATATTGGGCTTGCCTGGTAGCTCAGCTGGTAAAGAATCCACCTGCAATTCAGGAGACCTGGGTTCGATTCCTGGGTCAGGAAGATCCCTTGGTGAAGGGACAGGCTACCCACTCCAGTATTCTTGAGCTTTCCTGGTGGCTCAGCTGCTGAAGAATCAGCTACAATGTGGGAGACCTGGGTTCGATCCCTGGGTTGGGAAGATCTCTCGGAGAAGGGAAAGGCTACCCACTCCAGTATTCTGGCCTGGAGAATCCCAAGGACTGAATAGTCCATGGGGTCACAAAGAGTGGACACAACTGAGCGACTTTCACTTTCACTCTCAATGACGTATGATGTGCAATATCCTTTTGTTAGCTTATTTGACATTGGCACATTTTTGGTGAGGTCTTTGTTTGGGTCATTTTTAAAATCAGGTTGTTCATTTTCCTCATGTTAAGCTTTAAGAGTTCTTTGTATACCTTGGATCCCAGTCCTTCATCAGATGTGCTTTTACAAATATATTCTCCCGATCCATGGCTTGTCCTCTCGTCCTTTAGACATTGTCTTTCACAGAGCAGAAGTTTTTAATTTAAATGAAGTCCAGCTTTTCAATAATTTATTTCCTAGAATATGCCTTTGTTGTTTTATCTATAAAGTAATCATCATACTCAAGGTCATGTAATTTTCTCCTCTGTTATCTTCTAGGGCTTTTATAGGCTTGCATTTTACATTAGGTCTGCTAACTATTTTGGTTAATTTTTGTGAAGATTGTAAAGTCTGTTTTAAATTCTTTTTTTTTTTTTTTTTGGCATGTGGATGCTCAGTTGAGCATCATTTGTTGAAAAGACTATTTTGCTCCATTTTATTGCCTTTGCCCCTCTGTCGAACAGTTGACTATATTTGTGGGCATCTGCTTCTGGCTTCTTTGTCCTGTTCCCTTGATCTATTTATCCATTCTTCTGCCATCATGGAGTGATATATTTTTAAAATGATGCAAATTATAATTAGCTGTTATTCTGAATTTATAAAACCGAAAGACAAAGCTCTCATATGTTCTTCGAAGAGGTCACAGTATTTCAGTTACACTAATTAATTTTTCAAGTCTGTGATACACAGTGGGCAAAACAAGATAATTCTCTTTATAGTGAGCTGTGAAATGGAATACTGAAATTTCTAGTGGAAAGGGTGGAATGTGGGTTCTTAGAAGGCTTCCTTGTCGCTTCTTCCCACTGCTGACACTCAGACTTCACCGGATTGACTGGTTTTCTCAGGCTCACGAGCTCCTGGCTGGGGCAGAGAAGGTTCCCACGCCTGTGCTCTCAAAGGGAATTTGAATGTGAAAGAACCAATTCTGCTGGAAGGAAAGGTGTGGCAGGAAGGGTTTCTATGATCCTGAGGCTTGCCTGAGGGTGGAATTAACTGCACACACTTTTCTCTCATCACCACTTTCCCCTCTCTCTGCTCTCTTCCGTTCAACTGCAGCCTTTGCAAATACCTTCACTGCAAATGTAGTGATTGTAAGTCTTCAGTATTCTTGAAGCATTTTTTTTTCAAAATACAGATTCCTAGGCCTTGCCGTCCAGAAATTCTGATTCTGCAGCTGTGACTCAGTCACAGTAACCTGACTTTAGAGCAAGATCTCACCAGGAGTTCTAACACAGATAACTCTACATTGGGCTTTGAGAAATTTTGGCATAGAAGTAATTTAACACTAATAAATTAAGTGCTAGAGTGTAAAATAAGTACAGAAGATGGACTAAATATCTAAAATTCAAGATGTTACCAATTAAAATGCAAATGATCAATTCAAATAACGGTATTGCATTGGACAGGTTATAAGATTCTCTAAAGGAACAATGGACATACAAAGATGTGTATGCCTATAAATGTAATTAATGGATTCGGGAGATTATATCTTGGCTCATGATAAGGCACTGCAAGTGGTGTTCGTATTTATTGAATGACTTGGCCAGGAGTTTTCTTATTTAATACTACTTATTCCCCCAAATTCATGTTTTCCAAGTGACTTCATTATCAATGGGCCTACAGTAGAAATTATAATTTTAGGCAGTTTGTTTCTAAGTGCTGGAATAATCATAAGGGATTTGATTTAGGTCATACCTGAATGGCCTAGCAGTTTTCCCTACTTTCTTCAATTTAAGTCTCAATTTGGCAATAAGGAGTTCATGATCTGAGCCACAGTCAGCTCCTGGTCTTGTTTTTGCTGACTGTATAGAGCTTCTCCATCTTTTGCTACAAAAAATATAATCAATCTGATTTCGGTGTTGACCATCTGGTGATGTCCATGTGTAGAGTCTTCTCTTGTGTTGTTGGAAGAAGGTGTTTGGTTTGACCAGTGTGTTCTCTTGGCAAAACTGTTAGCCTTTGTCCTGCTTCATTTTGTACTCCAAGGGCAAACGTGCCTGTTACTCCAGGCATTTCTTGACTTCCTAATTTTGCATTCCAGTCCCTTATAATGAAAGGGACATCTTTTTTTTTTTTTTTGGTGTTAGTTATAGAAGGTCTTGTAGAAGGTCATATAGAACTGTTTAACTTCAGCTTCTTCAGCATTGGTCATTGGGGCATAGACTTGAATTACTGTGATATTGAATGGTTTGCCTTGGAAGCATACAGAGATCATTCCTTTGTTTATGAGATTGCACTCAAGTACTGCATTTCAGACTCTTATGTTGACTATGAGAACTACTCCATTTCTCCTAAGGGATTCTTGCCCACAGTAGTAGATATAATGGTCATCTGACTTAAATTAGCCCATTCTGGTCTATTTCAGTTCACTGATTCCTGAATTGTTGATGTTTACTTTGACCATTCCCAATTTACCTTGGTTCATGACACCACCCTAATGGCAGAAAGTGAAGAGGAACTAAAGAGCCTCTTGATGAAAGTGGAAGAGGAGAGTGAAAAAGCTGGCTTAAAACTCAACATTCAAAAAATGAAAATTATGGCCTCTGGTCCCATCACTTCAGGGCAAATAGATGGGAAACAGTGGAAACAGTGCCAGGCTTTAGTAGCCTGGACTCCAGCGTCACGGCAGACGGCGACCGTGCTGTGCTCTGCCTAGTGGCTCAGCTGTGCCCGACTCTTCTCGACCTCATGGACTCTAGCCCACCAGGCTGCTCTGTCCCTGGGCCGTGAAATTAAAAGACGCTTGCTCCTTGGAAGAAAAGCTATGACCACCTAGATAGCATATTAAAAAGCAGAGATGTTACTTTGCCAATAAAGGTCTGTCTAGTCAAAGCTATGGTTTTTCCAGTAGTCATGTGTGGATGCGAGAACTGGATCATAAAGAGAGCTGAGCACCGAAGAATTGATGTTTTTGAAATTTGGTGTTGGAGAAGACTCTAGAGAGTCCTTTGGACTGCAAGGAGATCAAACCTCAACCCTAAAGGAAATCAACCCTGAATATTCATTGGAGGGACTGATGATGAAGCTGAAACTCCAATACTTTGGCCATGCAATGTGAAGAGTTGACTCATTGGAAAAGACCCTGACGCTGGGAAAGGCTGAGGGCAGGAGGAGAAGTGGACGACAGAGGATGAGATGGTTGGATGGCATCAGTGACTCAGTGGACATGGGTTTGTGTGGACTCCAGGAGATGGTGATGGACAGGGAGGCCTGGCGTGCTGCAGTTCATGGGGTTGCAAAGAGTCAAACATGACTGAGTGACTGAACTGAATTGACTGACTGAAGTGCTGGTGCTTTCTAGGGAAGAATTTGTGTTAAAGATTTATAGAACTTGAAGGTGGAATTCATTTCACTAATCCTTGGATTCCTTTTGATTGCTAAATAATTTCTGATTTCATTTTCCCCCATTTATTGAAATCCACAGTGCTCCTGCCAAGGTGTTTTGATTGCCTCTTTCCTTGTGATCTATGTGAGTTTAGTCAATGTATATTTTCAATCTAACACAGAAACTGATTCTTTACTGTGACAGTACTGACAAGAAGCTTTTTTCTTTTAGCAGCACACTGTCCTTTTCTTTGAAACTTTACTTGAAATTACGTTAAAAAAATGATAGAATCAATCCTTACTTGTGTCATATTGAACAGGGTGCACAGTCTCCACTTTAAAACCTTAAGATCATTAGTATTTTTCAAGTATATTAAAACAAAATTCTATTTCCCACAATTAAATATATCATTAAGTCTATTTTGGTAATAGCTTCATTTTAGTATTAGCTTTTCAAGAACAATAAGAACAAAGCTTTTTTATGACTTATTCCTGGAAAGTAACTGTCAGCTGTCAATTCTATCACTACTCAGATCTCCTTATGGGTGGAATCCAACATTAGTAACTCCTCCTTCTCATGGACTAATACCTTCTGAATGTAATAGCTTGATTTATTCATTTAACAGCTGTTTATTGAGAGCTTACCTGGATCAGGGTATTGTTCCAGGCATTTAATGCAAATGAAGCTATTCTAGATTCTATCATTCAGTTCTAACAACTTTTTGTACTAAACACTTATAAGAGTGATTCATTCACAGTTAAAAAAAAAAAATTACACAATGTGCTACTCCTGGAAGGAGAAAATAAAGGCTTCTCATCTTACCTTTTTTGTATCTAATTCCCCTGGGTTAACCACTTTTCAGATATTCAAAGGTACACATAGACAACTTGCTATGCATGCACATGAATATAAATATACATAAACATTTACATAAACTTTATAACAAAATATAACAACACTGAAAGTACTGTTGAGCAATTTGGTTGTAAGTTTCAGTAAATGTAGAGTGGATGTTAAAGAAATTAAAAGATGCTTGCTCCTTAGAAGGAAAGTTATGACAAACATAAACAGTGTATTAAAAAGCAGAGATATCACTTTGCCGATAAAGTTCACATAGCCAAAGCTATGGTCTTTCCAGTAGTCATGTACAGATGGGAGAGTTGGACCATAAGGAAGGCTGAACACAGAAGAATGGATGCTTTCAAATTGTCATGTGCCGAAGACACTTGAGTCCCTTGGACTGCAAGGAAATCCAACCAGTCCATCCTAAAGGAAATGAGTCCTGAATATTCATCAGAAGGACTCATGCTGAAGCTTCGGTACTTTGGCCGCCTGATGGGAAGAGCTGACTCTTTGGAAAAGACCCTGATGCTGGGAAAGATTGAAGGCAGGAGGAGCAGAGGGCAGCAGAGGATGAGATGGTTAGATAGTGTCACCAACTCAATGGACATGAATTTGAGCAAACTCTGGGAGATAGTGGAAGACAGAGGAGCATGGCGTGCTACAGTCCATGGGGTCCCAAATAGTCAGACACCACTCTGTGGCTCAACAGCAGAGTGGATGTAGCTGTGTGTACAGTCTGATATGCTTGGCTAATAGTTTTGTA
Organism: Cephalophus harveyi; assembly: GCA_006410635.1. Taxonomy (NCBI): domain Eukaryota; kingdom Metazoa; phylum Chordata; class Mammalia; order Artiodactyla; family Bovidae; genus Cephalophus; species Cephalophus harveyi. Next base: position 87,011 of record SJYT01051331.1, on the reverse strand, counting down.
AGGCTTCCCTGGGGCTCAGATGCTAAAGAATCTGCCTGCAATGCAAAAGACCCAGGTTCGATCCCTGGATTGGAAAGATCCCCTGGAGAAGGGAGTGGAATTCCTGGAGAATTCCATGGACAGAAGAGCCTGGAGGGCTCTATTCCACAGGGTCCCAAAGAGTCAGACACTACTGAGCAACTAACACTTCACATACAAGCTAAACCCTAAAGAATCTTAGCACTAGAATTGTTAGGTCAAAACCAGGTATAAATAAAAGTTATAATCAATTCAGTTCAGTCGCTCAGTCGTGTCCGACTCTTCGCGACCTCATGAATCGCAGCACGCCAGGCCTCCCTGTCCATCACCAACTCCCAGAGTTCACTCAGACTCACGTCCATCGAGTCCGTGATGCCATCCAGCCATCTCATCCTCGGTCGTCCCCTTCTCCTCCTGCCCCCAATCCCTCCCAGCATCAGAGTCTTTTCCAATGAGCCAACTCTTCGCATGAGGTGGCCAAAGTACTAGAGTTTCAGCTTCAGAATCATTCCTTCCAAAGAACACCCAGGGTTGATCTCCTTCAGAATGGACTGGTTGGATCTCCTTGCGGTCCAAGGGACCCTCAAGAGCCTTTTCCAACACCACAGTTCAAAAGCATCAATTCTTCGGCGCTCAGCTTTCTTCATAGTCCAACTCTCACATCCATATGTGACCACTGGAAAAACTGTAGCCTAGACTAGATGGACCTTTGGTACTATCAAATGATATTTATGTTTGTTTTCTATTGTTGTGTAACAAATTACCACACATGCAGTGGTCCAAGGGACCCTCAAGAGCCTTTTCCAACACCACAGTTCAAAAGCATCAATTCTTCGGTGCTCAGCTTTCTTCATAGTCCAACTCTCACATCCATATGTGACCACTGGAAAAACTGTAGCCTTGACTAGATGGACCTTTGGTACTATCAAATGATATTTATGTTTGTTTTCTATTGTTGTGTAACAAATTACCACACATGCAGTGATGATTTAAACAATACAGATTTATATTCTCACATTTGGTTCTCCTATTTTGAAGGGTCAAGAGTCCAGGCATAGTTTAGTTAAGTCCCTTGCTCAGGGTCTCACAAGGCTGCAACCAAGGTATCAGATGGGGATGGGGTCCTATCTGAGGTTCGAAGCCTCTTCCAAGCTCATGTAACTCCTGCAGAATGCATGTCCTTGCAAGCATAGAATTCATGCTGGCTACTCCTTCAGGGCCAGAAGGAGCGATTCTCAGCATCTTCTGACTCTAGACCTTCTACTAAGGGCTCATCAGATTAGATCAGGCTCACTCAAGATAATATCCCTTTTAATTAACTTAAAATTGACTGGTTAATTGTATCTGAAGTTCCTTCACTTTTATCATCTAAGGCAATATGGTCATGAGAATGATACCCCATCATTTTTGCCATATTCTACTCGTTAGAAACAAGTTAACAGCTCTCACCCACACTAAATGTGAGCAGAGAATGAAAAGATATGGGTCACTGAAGGTCATCTTAGAATTCTGTGTACCACAGCATCCTAACGGTGTTAAAATGATCTAGATTCTCAGCAGACTTTCAGAGAAAGCCTTTATCAGCCAGGGCTTAGTTAAGAAAACAGAGGATGCTCTATGAATTGCATAAATCAGTAAATTTAGTTCTTAGAATGAGAAGCTTCTGTAACTTTTGAAAGGGTTAGTGAAGGAGACCCAGTGCCAACAAGGATTTCTGGTTGTAACAATTTTTTCTGGTGGTTCTCTAGAACCTCTCAGTATTGATCAGTAAATTGTCAAAGTCTCCAGGATCTCTGGGAGGCCCTCACTACCTCAGTCAGCAGCAGGGGCATGAGGGTCTCTGAGCAAGCCAGAACTTCCCATTTTCACACTCACCTGGCTGCTACAGTCTCCAGAGAATGCTGTTCCCTCTCTCCTTTTGGGATCTCTAACCTGGGACTATGCCAAAACCTTTGACTGTATGGATCACAATAAACTGTGGAAAATTCTGAAAGAGATGGGAATACCAGATCACCTGACTTGCCTCTTGAGAAACCTATATGCAGGTCAGGAAGCAACAGTTAGAACTGGACATAGAACAACAGACTGGTTCCCAATAGGAAAAGGATTATGTCAAGGCTGTATATTGTCACCCTGCTTATTTAACTTCTATGCAGAGTACATCATGAGAAACGCTGGACTGGAAGAAACACAAGCTGGAATCAAGATTGCCAGGAGAAATATCAATAACCTCAGATATGCAAATGACACCACACTTAAGGCAGAAAGTGAAGAAGAACTAAAGAGCCTCTTGATGAAAGTGAAAAAGTTAGCTAAAAGCTCAACATTCAGAAAATGAAGATCATTGTATCCAGTCCCATCACTTCATAGGAAATAGATGGGCAAACGGTGGAAACAGTGGCTGATTTTATTTTTCTGGGCTCCAAAATCACTGCAGATGGTGACTGCAGCCATGAAATTAAAAGACGCTTACTCCTTGGAAGGAAAGTTATGACCAACCTAGACAGCATATTAAAAAGCAGAGACATTACTTTGCCAACAAAGGTCTGTCTAGTCAAGGCTATGGTTTTTCCAGTGGTCATGTATGGATGTGAGAGTTGGACTGTGAAGAAAGCTGAGTCCCAAAGAATTGATGGTTTTGAACTGTGGTGTTGGAAAAGATTCTTAAGAGTCCCTTGGACTCCAGGGAGATCCAACCAGTCCATTCTAAAGGAGATCAGTCCTGGGTGTTCTCTGGAAGGACTGATGCTAAAGCTGAAACTCCAATACTTTGGCCACCTCATGCAAAGAGTTGACTCATTGGAAAAGACTCTGATGCTAGGAGGGATTGGGGGCAGGAGGAGAAGGGGACGACAGAGGATGAGATGGCTGGATGGCATCACTGACTGGATGGACATGAGTTTGAGTGAACTCTGGGAGTTGGTGATGGACAGGGAGGCTTAGCGTGCTGCGATTCATGGGGTCACAAAGAGTCGGACACGACTGAGCGACTGAACTGAACCTGGAACAAGAGTCTCATTACCGTGGTACCTGGAACAAGGCAACGAAGGAGGTTGGGAGAAACTCAACTCCCAGCTCCCTTTCTTTGATGGAAGGGATTTTAAAAAGAGCCACAGTGATGCAGACCTAACCCCGAACATCTAGTGCCCGTTCCTCATATTCATTTCAGCAGTAAGAATGGTCGGTCTTTTAACATTTTGCTGTTCTGACAGGTGTGAAAAATAGTCCCATGTGTGGCTTGTTTTAACTTGCATTTCTTTGATCACTGGCAAGGTGGATCACTTCTTTGTTCTAATATTTTAATCCAATCTGAGCAGATCCAGCAAGAATGAGGAGCCAAAGCTGGGAAAGATTGGGGGCAGGAGGAGAAGGGGACGACAGAGGATGGGAGGATTGGATGGCATCACTGACTTGATGGATGTGAGTCTGAGTGGACTCCGGGAGTTGGTGATGGACAGGGAGGCCTGGCGTGCTGCAGTCCATGGGGTCTCAAAGAGTCGGACACGACTGAGCGACTGAACTGAACTGAGCAGTGTACCAGTGAATCGAGCATTTTGCCTCTGATATAAACTGTTTATACTGATATAAATCTGTTTCTACATATAATATCCAGGCTTCCCCCAGACTCCCATTCAACTACTGATTTAAAAGGAAAAGAAAACAGAGCCAATTTTGAAGATCCAGCTTCATCTTTCATTTTCAGGGTTTTGTTCAAATTACTTTATCATAGAGAAAATGCTTAAATATTAAGATATGCCCAAGGCATAGATAACTCATGAGTTAAAAAGGGAATAATTAAAGGGAAAATAACCGTTTCTATGTGTCCTAGTGTTAAACTTAGAAGATATCAACGTAGTTATATTTTATGTTTAAGAGCTACTTTGAATTTTTTTTAACTTCATATCTAATAATAAACTGTTTCCAGACAAAGTAAATGGGTAGGTAACACACACACACACAAAATGTCTTATAGCTAGATCCCTATGTTATCCATAATTCAAAGGCTAAAAATGGGGCCTAGTGGCAATCACTGCTACTTTAAGAATAATTATGTTTAATCTGTACATGCTGATCAGCCAGCCTGAAAGGTATGTATTGATGTCTCTTCTATGTGACTTTTTTGGTTCCTTTAATAGTTAGCTTCATTTTAGCTATTAGATGTATAAGTTGCATACCATCAAGCTTTGCTTTTATGTTAGGAATATTTATATTACAATTCAATTTTTAATTTCATCAACAGAAAACTAGGTGAACAGCAAGTAAGTTGCCTCTCTGGGAAAACCTGTATATGATTATTTTTCATTTTGCTCTCTATAGAGGGTACTACACGTACTCTACAGAACTACTCTTTCAATTACTATCCACTGAGTAATAATTCCACCTACTCTATCAACAAAGAAAACTATTTTTAGAATATTCCTGAATAATTGATTGTATAAAAAGAGGGACTGCCAAATGTAGTAAGAAAAAAACCGGGTAAAGTTCAATGGCTGAAAACATAGGAAGTGAATTCTTAACTCATGGAACAGTCTGAGGCAGGTATTTCTGATCTGCAGTCAGCTTTCCTTCATGTGGCGATTAGGGGATCTTGGTTTCTATTACCATGTGGGTGTATAATCTTCTAGGACATGAGGGATGTTCTGTGCGTCCAGCTTGCAGTGGGAAAATACCCAGTAAAACCTTTCAATTAATTAAACTGCTTCTGGGAGAAGATCATACTAAGGGCATGGCACCCAGAAAACTGTTCAGTTGGACAAAAGGGCTCATGGAAAAAAAAAGCAGATAAAAGATTTAGCTTTCCACAAGAAGTCTGCATTCTGACGGACTGCCCCTTAAACTGAAAGAGAAATACTCTGTGTGTGTGCTGCAAAGAGAGGGATTGATGGAGGTGGTTGTATTGAGAAAGCAAAAAATAAGTAAGTAAATGTAATAAACATAAGGAAAAATAAACAAAGGAACTATAAGGCCATATCTTGAATTGTGCTTATTTCATAAAAGAAACCTTTTTTTTTTTTTTTCCACAATTCAAAAGTATCAATTCTTCAATGCTCAGCTTTCTTTATAGGCCAACTCTCACACCCATACATGACCTCTGGAAAAACCATAGCCTTGACTAGATGGAACGTTCTTGGCAAAACAATGTCTCTGTTTTTTAATATGCTGTCTAGGTTGGTCATAGCTTTTCTTCCAAGGAGTAAGCATCTTTTAATTTCATGGCTGCAGTTACCATCTGCAATAATTCTGGAACCAAAAAAAAAAAAAAAAAAAAGTGTCTCTCACTGTTTCCACTGCTTCCTGATCTATTTCCCATGAAGTGATGGGACCGGATGCCATGATCTTAGGTTTCTGAATGTTGAGTTTTAAGCCAACTTTTTCATTCTCCTTTTTCACTTTCATCATGGGGCCCTTTAGTTCTTCTTCGCTTTCTGCCATAAGGGTGGTGTCATCTGCATATCTGAGGTTATTGTTATTTCTCCCGACAATCTTGATTCCAGCTTGTGCTTCTTCCAGCCCAGCGTTTCTCATGATGTACTCTGCATATAAGTTAAATAAGCAGGGTGACAATATACAGCCTGGATGTACTCCTTCCTGATTTGGAACCATTCTGTGTTCCATGTCCAGTTCTAACTGTTGCTTCCTGACCTGCATATAGGTTTCTCAAGAGGCAGGTCAGGTGTTCTGGTATTCCCATCTCTCTCAGAATTTTCCACAGTTTGTTGTGATCCACACAGTCAGAGGCTTTGGCATAGTCAATAAAGCAGAAGTAGATGTTTTTCTGGAACTCTCTTGCTTTTTTGATGATCCAACAGTTGTTGGCAATTTGATCTCTGGTTCCTCTGCTTTTTCTAAATCCAGTTTGAACATCTGGAAGTTCATGGTTCATGTAATGTTGAAGCCTAACTTGGAGAATTTTGAGCATTACTTTGCTAGCATGTGAGATGAGTGCAATTCTGCGATAGTCTGAGCATTCTTTGGCATTGCCTTTCTTTGGGATTGGAATGAAAACTGACTTTTTCCAGTCCTGTGGGCACCACTGAGGTTTGTAAATTTGCTGGCATATTGAGTGCAGCACTTTCGCAGCATCATCTTTTAGGATTTGAAACAGCTTAATTGGAATTCCATGGCCTCCACTAGCTTGGTTAATAGTGATGTTTCCTAAGGCCCACTTGACTTCGCACTCCAGAATGTCTGGCTCTAGGTGAGTGATCACACCATCGTGATTATCTGGGTTATGAAGATCTTTTTTGTACAGTTCTTCTGTGTATTCTTGCCACCTCATCTTAATATCTTCTGCTTCTGTTAGATCCATACCATTTCTGTCCTTTATCGAGCCCGTCTTTGTATGAAATGTTCCTTTGTTGTCTCTAATTTTCTTGACGAGATCTCTAGTCTTTCCCATTCTGTTGTTTTCCTCTATTTCTTTGCATTGGTCACTGAGGAAGGCTTTCTTATCTCTCCTTGCTATTCTTTGGAACTCTGCATTCAAATATGTATATCTTTTCTTTTTGCCTTTCACGTCTCTTCTTTTCTCAGCTATTTGTAAGGCCTCCTCAGACAACCATTTTGCCTGTTTGCATTTCTTTTTCTTGGGGATGGTCTTGATCCCTGTCTCCTGTACAATGTCATGAACCTCCTCCATAGTTCATCAATCACTCTGTCTATCAGATCTAATTCCTTGAATCTATTTCTCACTTCCACTGTATAGTCGTAAGGGATTTGATTTGGGTCATACCTGAATGGTCTAGTGGTTTTCCCCACTTTCTTCAATTTAAGTCTGAATTTGGCAATCAGGAGTTCATGATCTGAGCCACAGTCAGCTCCTGGTCTTGTTTTTGCTGACTGTATAGAGCTTCTCCAACTTTGGCTGCAAAGAATATAATCAATCTGATTGCAGTGTTGACCATCTGGTGGTGTCCATGCATAGAGTCTTCTCTTATGTTGTTGGAAGAGGGTGTTTGCTATGACCAATGTGTTCTCTTGGTAAAATTCTATTAGCCTTTCCCCTGCTTCATTCTGTACTCCAAGGCCAAATTTGCCTGTTACTCCAAGTGTTTCTTGAATCCTACTTTTGGATTCCAGTCCCCAGTAATGAAAAGGACATCTTTTTTGGGTGTTAGTTCTAGAAAGTCTTGTAGGTCTTCATAGAACCGTTCAGCTTCAGCTTCTTCAGTGTTACTGGTTGGGGCATAGACTTCAATTACCGTGGTATTGAATGGTTTGCCTTGGAAATGAACAGAAATCATTCTGTCGTTTTTGAGATTGCCTCCAAGTACTGCATTTTGGACTCTTTTGTTGACCATGATGGCTACTCCATTTCCTCTAAGGGATTTCTGCCCACAGTAGTAGATATAATGGTCATCTGGGTTAAATTCACCCATTCCAGTCCATGTTAGTTCGCTGATTCCTAAAATGTCGACGTTCACTCTCACCATCCCCTGTTTGACCACTTTCAATTTGCCTTGATTCATGCACCTAACATTCTAGGTTCCCATGCAATATTGCTCTTTCCAGCATTGGACTTTACTTCAATTACCAGTCACATCAACAACTGGGTGTTGTTTTTGCTTTGGCTCCATCCCTTCATTCTTTCTGGAGTTATTTCTCCACTGATCTCCAGTAGCATATTGAGCACCTACCAACTTGGGGAGTTCATCTTTCAGTGTCCTATCTTTTCACCTTTTCATACAGTTCATGGGGTTCTCAAGGCAAGAATCCTGAAGTGGCTTCCCATTCCCTTCTCCAGTGGACCACGTTTTGTCAGAACTCTCCACCATGACCCTTCCGTCTTGGGTGGCCCCACAGGGCATGGCTTAGTTTCATTGAGTTAGACAAGGCTGTGGTCCGTGTGATCATATTGGTTAGTTTTCTGTGATTGTGGTTTTTAGTCTGTCTGCCCTCTGATGAAGAAGAAAAGAGGCTTATGAAAGCTTCCTGATGGGAGAGACTGACTGAGGGGGAAACTGGGTCTTGTTCTGGTGGGTGGGGCCATGCTCAGTATATCTTTAATTCAATTTTTTGTTGTTGAAACTGGACTAAAGGCCTACGATTGCTCAAGATTTAAAACGAGTCTTGGGACTCCATCCTTCTCATGGGCAGGTAACTGAGAAATCTATACATCCCTTGTGGGACTTCTAACAGTGACTTCAAGTCACAGCCAAAGAGGATACAGGAAAGGAAAAAAAATCTCTTAGAAGATGGAGCCAGGGAGATATTGCTAAGAAGTGGAAGTAGGGCCTAATTAAGGAAGATGCCCACATTCTTGACTGGAAGCCCCACAGTGCTTGCCTGGGGGTGTTGCACAATCGCTATAGGTCAGTGGGTTCTGTGTGCCTCTCACCCGTCCTGTTTCCCGGAGGACTTTTACTGTGGTAACTGTTCCATCACGTTGCACTGAGGGGCTGCAGGACAGATGGAGTCACATTTGAAAGTGATTTAGAGATGAGTATGCATCCCTCACCGATAATGGGCTTTGATGTGGATGCCGAGAGGACGGGCCTTCCGCTTTCTCCCTCGAGGAGAGCTTGAATGCGATCCACGTGGAGAAAGAGGGAGCAGAGGAATGCTCGGCGCTCGGAAGGGCAGAGGGGCGACCACACGGATGTCACCCAGAGCTCCGTCTGCTTCCTTCCGCTTCCCGGCCTCAGTCTCTGTATCAAACAGTTTCTCGGAGTGTCAACTCAATGGGTGGCGTGGGAGGTGGGAGAAGTGGGGCAGGTCACACGCAGGGTAAGGCATGGGGTTGGGAGAAAAGACAAAAAGTCGGGAAACTGAGCATGTTTAAGACTTATTTTGCTTATTTTAAAATTTACCCTGGAATGATACAGAGTTTATCATCCATTTGACAGAAACAATAGTAGCAGACACTTACCGACATCTACATATGTCGTTCAGTGTATCAGTTCATTTAATCATCACAATTGCCCTGTGAGTTGGTACTATTGGAGGAAAGTAACAGAGTGATTAAGCGGCCCTTAAGTGGCATACAGAGCAGCGTTGGCAATGATGGTGTAAGCGACCTCAAGCGGATTTATAAACTGAGCAGAAGATAAAGCTAGGAAGGGACCAAGAACCAAGGTTAGAGCACCAGAAAGCGCTGCTGTTGGAGTAACTGGTATGTTTTCCAGAAGGGCAGGAAGCACCAAAGACTGGCTATTTCCAATTTATTCTGTCGATTTGTCTAAACAGGTGACAATTATTTGGGGGAAAATTTTAAGATAAAATGTATTTATCATACCTCTCTTTTTCATATTTCAATCATGAATCTATGTAAAATGTGTTTACATAATAGGTATTTTATAAATCAAATTTCAGATACTAGTTTAACACTACCCCACCCCAGTACTCTTGCCTGGAGAATCCCATGGATGGAGGAGCCTGGTGGGCTGCAGTCCATGGGGTCGCGAAGAGTTGGACATGACTGAGCGACTTCAGTTTCACTTTTCACTTTCCTGCATTGGAGAAGGAAATGGCAACCCACTCCAGTGTTCTTGCCTGGAGAATCCCAGGGACAGGGGAGCCTGGTGGGCTGCTGCCTATGGGGTCGCACAGAGTCGGACACAACTGAAGCGACTTAGCAGCAGCAGCAGCTTAACACTATATAAAATCAGAATAGTTCTTCAGATTGTACTTAAAAATCATTTTATGTATAAGATGCTAGTCTTCGAAATAGTCTTTTTAAAGTTTTCTTAAACATAATATTTATAATAGTTTACATTAAGATGTTGGTGTTTGGTGATGTTTTTGCTTTTAAATTGAGTTTAATATATTATTCTTGAAAATGATTTGCTCTTAGTGCTACAAACTCTAGATGTCATCAAAAATAACGAAGTGTTATTGCTGCTACACTTTGTTACAAGAACTGCCAAATTTAAATGTGTCATAGAAGATAGTTTTCTCTTCACTAAGCGCCATTAATTGGGTGCCAGAACCCTTATTTTATTTTTTATTGCAATAGTAGCTACCCATTAACTTTTCTGGTCTGGATTCTTTATTTTTAATTTCAAATTCCAATGTTCACATTACTAGAAACTTGAAAGCAGAAAAAAGTAAATTATAATAGTACTTTAAAAAGTAAAGTAAAGTCGCTCAATCGTGTCCGACTCTTTGTGATCCCATGGACTATAGCCTACCAGGCTCCTCCCTCCATGGGATTCTCCAGGCAAGAGTACTGGAATGGGTTGCCATTTACTTCTCCAGGGGATCTTCCCAACCCAGGGATCGAACCCAGGTCTCCCTCATTCCAGGCAGATGCTTTAACCTCTGAGCCATCCTGGGTCATGTTATATTTTGTCAGATCTTTTCCTTTTAAAAATATGCTTGATTTATGCTGCTCCTAAAATATTGTTAAATTTCTTTTTATTTTCTCCATGAGAGAAGATACATAAATTGAAAATAGAACCTAACCTAAAAGTCATGGCTTAAGATAAGTATTTGGTGTGAAGTGTTCTCCTAGACTCATAAGAAGAGACCCTCCACCCATAGTATCCAACACAGATTCTCTGGTGATGAATGAAAACCTGCCTGTCTTTTTAGTTATCATAACAAGTTGCTCACTGTAAGATTCAGGTTCAGAACTCACAGTGCCAACTAAGAATAACACCTAGTTAGTTCAAACAAATACCTCTTGTTTCAAAAATGACTTAATTGACATGACCTAATAGGTCTACCATGCCCAGTGGAGCAATCTCCTTTCAGCATAGTTCTTTCCTATAGTTCTCATCACTGTTGCACAAGAGTTGACTTGTGTAATATGAATAATGTCTTCAAAACCTGTGCAACAATGTGATGAACTCCGAGAAGGCTGCACTGGCATATAAAGTGCTGAACAAGCACACTCCAATTAACATGGGAATCTTTTGTGATTCACATCAGTACTTCAAAAGCAAATTATGTGCGTCATTATTTTGCATTTTATTCCCTGGGATAAATCTAACAATATTAATGAAACATCCAAGGAATGCCTTGAGACTCTAAAGGATAAATAAAATTTTATTGTGCTTTTCTGCATATAAATTTTGTTGCATAAACCTGCAGAAGTTGTGATCTAATGATCGAAGGACTTGCTCCAAAAGAATTCCAGAGCTGCATTTTGAACCTGGAATTACACCTGCTGTTAGCTGACAGGTAACCCTACTAAAAAATACACGATGCTAAATATTATTTGTCTCTTCATATAGTTTAAAATGTAAAGAAATATATTTTCAGGTTTCCTATAGCTTTTATACAATGTATCAAATGAATATTAAAGCAAGAAGATCTTAGTTATTTTTTAACTTTTGAACTATAAGCTAGTTAAAAATCATAGTGCTCTTTTAAAATATGTTGTTATCAGATGTATACTCATTTTTATTCTTTCTTAATATTTTAAATAATTCAATAGGAGCTAATATTGGTAAACTTGATGAGCAAAACATCACAACATATTTTACTTATCTAACTGAGACAAAATAAAAATCCATCCAAGTAAACATCCCAAGAAGATTGTAAACTTTAGCGATAATCAGATTTTTTAAGATAAATTCAAGAATAGTCTAAAGGGAATGGAATGTTACAGTAAGGGTAGTTTGGAGCCATTAATTGCTTGAATGATCAGCATAAGGAATAACAAAGAAGCAGACAAAAAGATTTATTCAGTGTCTGGAATATTAAAAAGATATTTGTGACACAGAAAAAGTAATACTTAAGCTTGTGAGGAAGTATCTGTTTCTTTTTATAAAACTATTTTAAAAATATCTGTATTTGGACCATGCAGACATCTATTTAGAACCATGCCACGACCTTTTTAACCTCCGCTTTCTGACCTCACCTCATGGGAATAAGTTCTGGGTGTGACTCCACAGACAGGGACTGACCTTCCCAGTGGGTCAGGTTTCCAACGCAGGCAGCTTGTGATCAATGCTGCGGTATACTCTATTAAGGAAACGGTTACTAAGAACGCAGGCTGGGATGTGCATTTTGGTGGAATTTATTATAGATAGCTGCATTTTTGGTGGCATTATGAGGACCGAAAGCGCCATTAACCTATTCAGCACAGAGGGCATAAACATGCTAATCGGGAGAAAACCATGGAGAGCGGGAGGGAAGGTTCTGCTGCAGCGCTGCGTTCTGCATAGAGGAGGGAGGTTCGGAAAGCTCTTTGCACGTGGAGCTCGCTCTTAATTTGCTTGTCATCAAAGCGGAGGGACTATTCGAAAGTGGACACCGGCTTCATCTCCTCCCCGCCTCGGAAGCCCCCTGGCAGCAGCGCACGGGCTGTGCCTCCAGAGCGGGCCGCACGCGCGGGCCTTGGCCGCCCTGCCCAGCACACACTGCTCTCTGCAGAAGTCTGTGCAGTCGTGCGGTTGTCCCTGGGAGGCCATCTGTGGCCGATCTGCAGCGCGGCGGCACTCACGGAGCCCCAGATGCTCTTCCGGAGGACTGGCGGCCCTCGGTCCCCTTCACGCGCTTCAGGAGGCGAATGCGGGAGCTGTCTGATGGAGACGAGCACCACCGTCAAGCTAGGTTCGGTGCACGTCAGCCTCTGCGCTGAGATGTGAGGCGCAATGCTAGCAAGCACGCATAAGCCTTCCGTCTTGCTTCAAAGGTGCAGTGAGAAATAAGGGAGAATAAACGTGGCCTCTAAATCTGCCGATGTGAAAAGGTAGATTATTCTGACTGATCACAGGGCAGCCAGGAATGTTCACTGATCCAAAATCTCTTCCTCTTCGGCCTGTCCTTGTTCCTGAAATCGCACCAATCAAGCCTTTGTTCTTTGGGAGGTAAGACTTTGCCCTCTTTAGGAATTATTTGTGGAAATGCATTTATTGCAGCAAAGGAAAATGCTTTTACCTTAATTGTTACTTTCTTCAGGAAACACAGGAATTTGAAGGAAAGACAGTTTAAAAAGCTGTCAAAGACATGGCTCCATTTATTTCCATTCATTTATTTAGCCGCACTTGACAAACGTTAGGTTTTGTGGGAGAGAGACAGAGACGACAGCTATTGCTGACCTCAAGTTCTTACCATATAAAAGTACTAATAAAAGTATTTGAACAATAACGCATGCGCAGTAGCTCAGTCATGTCCGACTCCTTGCAACACTGTGGAGTGTAGCCTCCCAGGCTCCTCTGTCCATGGGATTTCCCGGACAAGAACATGGAATGGGTAGCCATTTTCTCCTCCAGTGAAGAATAATAATTCAAGGCAAAAATTTGATTATCAGCATAACATAATGGTTACCTTAAACACGTTCACTATCAAACTGTTTCCTAAGTATCACCAAAGTATCCTTTTAAAATAATTATGATAAGTAACATGTCTATTATGAGGCAACCACTATCCTAAGTGTTTTCTTTGAATTAACTCACTTAATTCTCACTACAGCTTTGGGAGATGGCTCTGTCTTACTATCTCTGTTTTACACAGAGATTGCATAATTTTCCCAGTTATTTTCCAAATTTTCTCTCATCACTCGTAAGAAAGAGTAGGCTTCTGAATCATGCCCAAATAAAACATGGTAGATACCAAAATAGAACCAGAAGGAAAAATATAATTGGGGCACTTGTCTAAAAGAACCTAATAGCTACTGTGTTCAAAGTACCTGAATATTTGAATGAATCAAACTTTTATTCCCCAAAATAGTACTACAATCACACTTTTAATCAAACAAGACCCCTAGTGAAACTTCTGTTGAGGTCAGTTTGATCCATCTAATGGGATGCACATTACTAGGGCCACCTAAGATTTATTTTTCTATGTGGAAGGGCCTCATCTTTTGCATTTTATAAACAAGATAAAAGTAATCTATTTGATGGTGTTTGAAGGAAATAGAATATTTACATCCTCTATTTCCCTCCCTGTCTCTTTACCTCTTCCTCCATTTTCTTGGTCTTAGTACTGATTTTTTTCCTCAGAATTGAGGAAAAAATTACTCTAGAATGGGATATCATTTTAAAGTCCCTACTAAATGGTTGTGAAGTCTACCTACTGCTTTTCTCTGCCCAACATCTACTTCTGATAATAACACTTTGTCGTGTCTTTGGGAAAGCACTTCTTAACAACTTCCAATACATGTAGTTTGGGTGGGACCAAACTCATTTCCTTGGGGCCTAAGATCCAGATCTGGACAGATCATTATGTCTGAACTGATGTCCTAGGTATGGACAAAGTGCTACATTTTTAGGTTTCCCAGGTCATGCTATTGGCAGTCAAGCCTCGGTTGTTTTTTTTTTTTAAGCAAAATTTCTAGAAAAAGACAATTATTTCCTCGTAATGGACATATTGAGGGTACGGGGCTAAGAGAGTCACTGAGAAGTTCGTTCACTTTGTTAGGCTCGCTATGACTATAGCGGTCATTGTGAGAAAGTAAAGCCAGGTTTAATAGCCAAACAAGGGAGCAACTTTGCAACCAGATTGAGTGAGGCAAGCCAGTAGGCAAGACCGTAGGTCAGAGTGGTTAGACCACACGCTCTAAAGTCAGGCAGAACATCTGGATCCAGGTACCATAGTTCACTTGCTCTATGATCTCAGGCAATCACATTTAATTTCCCTGAGCCTTAATTTTCTCAACTTCAAAACTGGAAGCATAACATTTCATGTGTTGTTATGGAGATCAAATGTAATAATGAACATACAATCTTCTCACAACAGTCTGGCACACAGGTAGGGTTGCTGTCATTTTTTTCTTGCGGTTGCTGTCCATGTGAATCAGAACAGTAGAGTGGAAGGAGTTCTAGACATGACTAAAATGTTGTTTAATCGCTAGGTTCTGTCTGACTCTTCTGCAACTCCATGGACTGTAATCTGCCAGCCTCCTCTGTCCATGGGATTTCCCACGCAAGAATACTGGAGTGGGTAGTCATTTTCTTCTCCAGGGGATCCTTTATCCTATTCCTAATCTTTAAAAAACAAATTTAAGCTAAATTTCTAATTGTAGACAACTCAGATCTCCTAGATATTCTTTTCTGTAATTATACTTGTGGAGAAATAAGAGTGCATATGAAACTACGTGGTAAATTGCAAAGCAGAATCAGAATGCAAGACGATGTTGTTTTCCTCTACTTTACACAATTTTGTCATTTTTGCTTTTGGTGTCTCTTTTTTGGCTCACTTGACCTTGGCTCTCAGGCCAGTGCTCATAAGAAACACCAGGAAACCTGAAAAATGCAATTTCCTGGGCCCTTCTTTTAGAGATACGCCTGAGGTGGGGGGAAGGTGTATTTTTAAATGAGCTTTTCTTTTGATGCCAATGCAGATGAACCAGGGACAGCCTTTAAGAAGTGCCATGTTGTAATCTGTAACTGACTTGAAGGCTGCCATGCTCTCTGGGATTCTAGATCTTCCTGGTCTTCAAGCAGTGGTTGGTGACGGCTACTACGAGAGCTGTGGCCCACCGGGCTGCGTCACTTCTATTTGTAGCTGAGTGGAGCTGGCAGCAGGCGCAGGCTGGCAGTGGCTTGCAACACACTCCTTGTCAAAGCACATACTGTTTCTGCAGCTGGCCTATATTCCCTGTACAACCCAATTATACCAGCATTACTGAGCCTTGTGACAGTCACACATTTCATCACCTTGGGGGACCAGGAAGAGCAGCTTGGCCGTGGCATGGGCGCCCTGTGCCCTCCCCTGCTCGTGTTCATCATGGCTTAGGACTCTCGTTGGTCTCACTTGGCACTGAGTGTGTGCTGTTCTTAACCAGAGCTGTCTGGAGCCCAGACCAGGTCAGATATGATGTATAAGCTGCAGGTTATGGAGAGCTTACCTGCTGTAAACACTCATTTTTGAAGCATTTCTGCTATTAAAGTTGTAACTGTTATGATGACTGCCATGCCCTAGCTTTCCTTCGCCGGGCTTGTGTGTCTCAGCAAACCATTCCTCCCGCTGGATGCGCGTGGCTAACTCTCTGCAATTTCACAGAACTCCAGGGTGCATCTCACTCTCTCTGTGGGATGGGGACCCACATGGCTTTTTCCTCTTAAGGGAGGCAAAGGGGCTTAATAAAATAGGTTTTTTATTATTATGTGAAATATACAATTGCTATATGATGCATGCTCAAAAATGCCTCTTCTTAGTCACCTAATTAAAAAAAAAAAAACCAGTAGCAAGTTGATACACAGAGAAACATGTTGAGAGTATACATCATCTGGAAAATTAACCAGCATCTGGTTGCATTTAAAAGTTGCAATTAAGCAAGATATTAAAATAAACAAGATTTCTTCTTTTTATATTTTGAAGCTATCCTGACATGTACATGGGATCAATAAATGTTGTCAATAGGACAACTCTTTTGGAGGTTAAGACCAAGGTTAAGACCGCCAATGGGAGGGTTGGGAGTTCATGTCCTCCCATGAACACATCAAGAATACACCTACACATGGAGAGATTTTCAGGAAGAGAAACTAGAGACTAGCAGAAAGCCTCTTGTACCACCAAGGTGATAAGAACAATTCACACAGAAATGGGCAGAAAAGGAAGAAAAGCGATCGGGTCAGACCTGCACAGCTGGGGCGGGGGACACCCAAGATGGGGGGTCACGTGGGCTCAGAAATCCTCCCTGGGGAGAGAGAGTTTGGAGTCACACATGGGGTGCTCCAGCGTGGGGACTGACCCTTAGGAGTCCTCTCCGTTGGCCTGAAAACCAGTGGGTCTAGGCAGAGTGTTGTAAGAAACCTAGCTCCTTCTTGTGAAGAGCGCGCACGCACTTGCTTACTCCCGACACAAGGCAGAGGCGGCAGCTGACGCTACCTGGAAAGCTGGCCCGGCTTTCGTGACTGCCCCCGAGGCTGCCCTGGCTTGGGCCGGGGGCGCCGGTGCTGGATGGCAGAGGGCGCGCTCTTAGGGCACTTGACCCCTGGGGCTTCTGCTCCAGCCCCTCCGGGGACTTGACCCCATTTCCGCTGGGCTGGTGTTGGTCCCCGAGCAGAGGAAGCGCCCTGGCTCGTCAGCGACGCTGGCTCGAGCCCCGCATCTCCAGCCCCAGCATCCCGCCAGGGTGACAGCGGCCGGCAGACCCCAGGGAAAGAGGTGACCTGCGCTCACAGGCAGACCCACCCATCCAGCTGAAGCCGCTGGACACGCATAGACTCTCTAGGGCTGTTCACCTAGAAGGACGTCTCTTCGAGACTGCAATCGGTAACTGTTTCACCTCATTTCACCGAAACAGAGGAAGCTAAGCAAAATGAGAAGACAAAGGAATTTACTCCAAATGAAAGAACAAGAGAAACTCCCTGAATAGCTAACTAATGAAACAGAAATAAATGATTTACCAGATAAAGAGCTCAAATCATTAGTAATAAGAGAAATAACTGAATTAGCATAAAGATTAGATGAACACAGTGAGAATTTTAACAAGGAACTAGAAAAAATAAAAAACTAGTCAGAACTGAAGAATAAAATAACTGAAATGAAAACAGACTAGAGGGAATTAGCAGCAGATTAAATGACACAGAGAAATGCATAAGTGATCTGGAAGATAGAACAGTGGATCAACATTCATATTATTGGGGGTCCCGGAATAGAATAGTGGTTACCAGCAGGGATATGTAAGGGTGGAGGGGCAAGGTAGGGGTAGGGGATTAAGACATACAAACAACTATGTACAAAATAAATATGCTACAAGGATATATTTCGCAGCACAGGGAATGAAGACAATATTTTATAATAACATAAGTGGAGCTCAGTTCAGTTCAGCTCAGTCGCTCAGTCGTGCGTGACTCTTTGTGACCCCATGGACTGCAGCACGCCAGGCCTCCCTGTCCATCACCAACTCCAGGGGTTCACCCAAACTCATGTCCATCGAGTCAGTGATGCCATCCAACCACCTCATCCTCTGTCGTCTGCTTCTCCTCCTGCCTTCAATCTTTCCCAGCATCAATGAGTCAGCTCTTTGCATCATGTGGCCAAAGTATTGGAGTTTCAGCTTCAACATCAGTCCTTCTAATGAACACCCAGGACTGATCTCCTTTAGGATGGACTGGCTGGATCTCCTTGCAGTCCAAGGGACTCTCAAGAGTCTTCTCCAACACCACAGGTCAAAAGCATCAATTCTTTAGTGCTCAACTTTATAGTCCAACTCTCACATCCATACACGACCACAGGAAAAACCATAGCCTTGACTGGACAGACCTTTGTTGGCAAAGTAATGTCTCTGCTTTTTAATGTGCTATCTAGGTTGGTCATAACTTTCCTTCCAAGGAGTAAGCATCTTTTAATTTCATGGCTGCAATCACCATCTGCAGTGATTTTAGAGCCCTCCAAAATAAAGTCTGACACTGTTTCCACTGTTTCCCCATCTATTTCCCATGAAGTGATGGGACCAGATCCCATGACCTTAGTTTTCTGAATGTTGAGCTTTAAGCCAACTTTTTCACTCTTCTCTTTCACTTTCAAGAGGCTCTTTAGTTTTTCTTCATTTTCTGCCATAAGGTTGGTGTCATCTGCATATCTGAGGTTACTGATATTTCTCCCAGCAATCTTGATTCCAGGAGTATAATTTGTAAAAATAATGAATCACTATTTTGTATACCTGAAACTAATATAATATGGTAAGTCAACTATCCCTCAATTTAAAAAGCAAACACACAAAAGAAAAACTCAATTTTTTCTTTGAGATCAATGTTACATTTAAAAGTTATTTGGTATCAATTGGAAAGGCATGATTGCTAATATAAAAATCTGGCTCAATATAACTGATACAAATAAAAGAAATGACTGGCAAATGTAAATACTGACAGTGTAGTTATAGTTATTTGAGAGACACAATTAATCTTAAGTTATACATAAGTCTATAGTAGAATTTCTGCCTTCTAAAAAACATGCATGGTCCTAAAAGGTAAGAAAATACACAGATTAAAACAATTATCTTATTTGAGTATTATCCCCTCTATAACCTACAGAAATAGGAGTTTGGGAAGGAAAAAGAAAATGATCACAGACTCTATAAGAATAGAAATCCCATCTTCTGTGTTGACATTCAAAGAATGAGAATTATTTAGCTGTACAAGAGACAGCTAGGATCTGATATCAATTTAATAATGGTCTTCAAAAACTGGATGTAAAAAATTAATACAGAAAGTAATCAATTTTCACCCCCGTTTCATTTTAGCAAGAACAAGAAGAAATGTGCCTTAATAATGAAGTCTGACAGATTTAGATCTTAAGTTCATGTTTCAAGAAGGAGAACAATTCCTGATGGACGGAATTATGAGAGCGAGCCAGGTCCAAAAGCCAACACAATCTATATTGTTTTGTTAGGATGGTTTTTGAGTGGCTGTGGCCAATGCGGAAAGGTCACAGTGCTTTTTAAAGTTCCTCAACCCTAGAATTCTATGATTAAGCCTCGTTGTGGAATGGTACCCAGGAGGAACAGGCAATTGCTGAAAGAGAAGCTTGAAGAATTGCCTCAAACTCAAAAGGTTAACAGAAACGACAGGGCAGTTTTTAGTTTAACTTGGATCAGATAAGCTAGAGCTGTTAGGAAGACTAGTGACATATACTGAGCTGTAGTAAATTTCTAACTGGAGAAGCCCACACAAACAGAAAAAGTGACAAGGATGAAAATATCGATTAGGATAGTCACAATCCAGAAGCCTGATAATTCTCACGCTAATTTTTATTCACAAGGATGAAGAGACATTTCTTTGAATACAACCGGCACCACGGGTTTCCTTATTCTTCTAAAACTTTGATACAGTTACATTTTTCCCAAAGTTATTTTTTTTTATTGTGGTAAAATACACATAGCCTAAAATTTACCATTTTAGCCACTTTTTATATGTACACTTGAATGGCATTAAGGGCATTCACATAGTCATGCAACCATTATATTATTAATCGCAGTTGTAAAAGTTCTCCAGAACTTTTCATCCTCCCGAACTGAAACTCTACACCCGTTAAACAATAGCTCCTCCCCCTTCCCTCCAATAAAATTATCTTTATAATTAGTCATACTAAGAAACTGTTGATTAGTGGATAGCTTTGTTAAGAGGACAAATTTAATTATGGTTAGAGAAGGCAATGGCAAGCCACTCCAGTACTCCTGCCTAGAAAATCCCATGGACAGAGGAGCCTGGTAGGCTGCAGTCCATGGGGTCGCTAGGAGTCGGACACGACTGGGCAACTTCACTTTCACTTTTCACTTTCACGTTTCACTTTCATGCATTGGAGGAGGAAATGGCAACCCACTCCAGTGTTCTTGCCTGGAGAATCCCAGGGATGGGGGAACCTGGTGGGCTGCCGTCTATAGGGTCGCAGAGTCGGACACGACTGAAGTGACTTAGCAGCAGCAGCAGCAGCATACTATCTTTGGGAAAAATTACAACTGTGATTAAATAATTATCTTAAGGAAATATTTATTACCCGGTGAAGGATATGGTCATTCATGGTTACAATGAGGAAGAAAGATCTATCATGATTTTTAAAAACACAAAACTTTAAAACTAGAGTGTTATTTAAGTGGGAGATTCTCTCCACTCCCCAAATTTGTACAAATCTAAATCTTCAGTTTGGTTGGAAATACTTTCTCATTCATATCTATACTGTTACTAGGGTGCAACTGTAATATATCCCATGGTTGAACTTATCTTAGTAAATCATCAGCTCACAGGTGACAAGATGATTAATTTTACATCACAGCAACACACCTTAAAACTGCTGGGATTTCCACGCTCATGGCAGCGGGGGTGGGAGGCGGGGGGTGGGGTTAGGGAGGTTTTAATGACCATAGTTCAGTAATCAATTCAAAATATTAAATTTCAGGGAAAGAATTCTACATTCTGTATTCAACTTTATTTTAGCTGTTGTAAAATGCTTTTTTAATTTTGTGTAAAAATTATTTTACAGAAAAATAATTTTGTGTAAAACTATAAGTGCTATTCTAATGTATGTTTCTTAGCTATAATTTCAAAACAAAACTGCCTCTAGTAACATCAGAATATAGGGTGTGCATAAAACTGAAAAATGGGAAGGGATATTTAACCATTTAAGTAAAGTACTTTTTCAGTTAATGTCTATGTCAACTTTCAATCTTATTTTCAGAGTTTTCTGCTTTTTCCTGCTGAGCAATATTTTCGTATTTACTGCTTTGCAGTTTCACCATGCTGTGCCTAAGTTGGACCTACTTTTGTTTACACTTTTTTTGCATTTTAAATCTTGGAACATTCACAGGTATTATCTCCTGAAGTATGGTCCATTTTCCAGTTGCATTTGGTGGACCATATCAATCTGTCTTTTGGTGGGGCTTTCTGAGTGGGTTGGTTAGTCCTGAGATTAAAATGAACTGAATCTCTCTTTGTGTAATACAGACTTTTTTTAAAAAAAGTCAACAAACACTTTCGTTTTAGATTTCTAATTGGTTGTATTTTTTCTTCATCTGTTCTTGATTTCATTCTTGCTTATTCATTTTTAAAAGATCAACTTAAAAAATATATATATATTTATTTGACCGCATTGGGTCTTCGTGGCAGTACGCAGGCTCTTTTGTTACCAGGCAGGAACACTTCCCTGCTGGCTCCGGTTCGGTAGCTGCCCCATGGGCTCCTGCGGGCTTCAGTAGATGTAGGTCTTGATTTCATTCTTGCTTATTCATTTTTAAAAGATCAACTTAAAAAATATATATATATTTATTTGACCGCATTGGGTCTTCGTGGCAGTACGCAGGCTCTTTTGTTACCAGGCAGGAACACTTCCCTGCTGGCTCCGGTTCGGTAGCTGCCCCATGGGCTCCTGCGGGCTTCAGTAGATGTAGGGTTTAGCTGCTCTGCAGTGTGTGGGACCTCAGTTTCCCAAGCAGGGATCAAACCTTGTCCCCTGCATTGCAAGACAGATTCTTAACTACTGGACCCCCAGGGAAGTCCCTGAATTTTTATAAGGAATTCCAAGACTTTCCATCATAGTCATTTTGAAATTTGAAAATTTTATTTTATTGGTAATGACTAAGTCTCTCAGCCTTCCTAAATTTATCTTGAGTGAGCCATCTTTCCTGCCTGCCTTCCACCATTCCCAGGTTCATTACCACCCGCCCTCTCGTTCTGGGTGTTTTTCCCTGCCCTGGGATCTTACTGAGACCCCAGCATTGATTTGGTGAGCTGCACGCCCAGCTCTGGCCCAGGAGGAGTTCTCTGAACTCCCAACTCTGAAGAGACAGAGTTTTAGACAAGGGTGAAAGAAAGTGAAGTCACTCAGTTGAGTCCGACTCTTTGCGACCCCATGGACTGTAGCCTACCAGGCTCCTCTGTCCATGGGATTTTCCAGGCAAGAATACTGGANCCCAGGAGGAGTTCTCTGAACTCCCAACTCTGAAGAGACAGAGTTTTAGACAAGGGTGAAAGAAAGTGAAGTCACTCAGTTGAGTCCGACTCTTTGCGACCCCATGGACTGTAGCCTACCAGGCTCCTCTGTCCATGGGATTTTCCAGGCAAGAATACTGGAGTGGGTTGCCATTTCCTTCTCCAATTCCTAGGGCATAGATCTCCTTTAATTATTTTTTAAAAAATTGGTTTATCTTTTTCTATAGCTATTTATTGTAAAAAGTTACTGCTTTCTTCAGAGTAGAGGAAAAAATTCAGTTGACCTGACCTATGAGTGTCAACCTGACTAGGAGGCCAAGGTCTGTGTGTGTTAACTCCTGAGATAATTAATGCTAAAATCTGTTTATGAACATAATAAATCAACTAGTCTCTTTGTACTCAACAATAATTTTTTGTGTGTCTGGCTTAAAACTTGGAAGATGAATCAGCTGATTTAAATTATGGCCCCTTCAGTAAGTGAATGATTATTTAAATAAAAAAGTGAGGAGAGACATAACTGATAAGAGGCAGTGTGGCTTCTAATAGCTAGATGATTCACAATTCTAGAGTCCATTATTTTTATATTAGTGTATATTTTTTGTAAAACCATAATGACTTGGATAATTATCTCAGATATTCTCAGGAAAAAGTATAAGCTGCAGGAAAGTGCCTGATGATATGTGTTATGATAACGGTGAAAAATGGAAATAGCTACAACAATCCACAGTACTAATACTGCAGGAAAAATAGAAATAAATTAACTTAAAATTTCAAGTGAGTTAGTGCCCTGAGTCACTAACTTCGCAAAGTTTTCTTGGGTATATTTCTTTTTCTAATGAGTTGTCACATGTGCTTAACGTCAACAACCAACAAGTGCTTCCTGTGAGATTAAAAAATGGTTGCATTTGCTTGAAATAGTGAGCATATGAGTCACTTACAAAAGCTTGTACGATAATTAAATTGGAGGAAGAGTAATGAAGTACAAAGATCACACAGGCTAGCTAAATTTAAGAGTGATGTTTTGTTGAGCCGCCAAGAAAATTAAAATCAAAATATTCTCACGTAACTTTATAAATGGTATAGAAATCTTTGACAATGGTATAAAATTGTTACTCCACTTTTAAAATGAGACATTCAGCCAGATGTCATCTAATTTAATGAAATGGAACTGGAAAAGGCTTGTGCATTGCACTGTACTCGACTGTATGGTATTGGCCTTAAAGACTCAGTTTTGTTAAGACATGATTCACCTAAACCTTGCCTAAAGGAAACCGTGTGTGTGTGTGTGTGTGTGTGTGTGTGTGTGTCACACACACACACACACAGCCCTGGCCAGGAAACCCCACAGTGGTACTGACGCCTGTGGCCTTCCCTCTTCCCCTTCCTACCCTGACACCTCTGCTCCACAGCCAGCATGCCTCAGTCTAGAAGAAATCTAGTTTGGAGACTTACAGCTTCATCCTTACCACTCCCAGTTTGGAAAAACTCAGATTCAGGAGAATAATACTGATAAATGTATATATTTAGAGTTTTCAAAGAGCTTTCAAAGACAGAATTTTATTTGGTCCTCATAATAACCCTGTGAAGACAGTTGTGAACATTTATTGAAGACTTACTAGAAGCCAGATACTGAGCTGGACATTTTTCCTGTATTACCTCATCTGCTCCTCTCATGAGTCCTATGATAAAGGTGCTGTTATACACCCTCGACTTAAAGGAGAGGAAACTAAGGCTTCTGTCCAAAGGCGTCCAGCTGGTACGTGGAAGAACCAAAATCCAAACTCCCCTCTTCTACAAAATAGGCAAGGTGGGTCTCTGAATCTGTATTACACAAAAGGAACATGAGACTCAGAGAAATCAAGTAACTTACTCAGGGTCACATGGCTGGCACATGAGAAAGTTCCTGGCTTCCTTTTCCTTATTCCTCTGTTCCTCTCACTAGGAATTCTGGAGATAATATGTAAGTTTCTGCCCCCAGCAGTCATCATCTTAGGCTTATTTCTCTAAAAAGAGTATCTTCAGGAACTTGGTTCTAAGTCTAAAGGCTAACTCCCTGGTCGCATACATGCACAAGCTAATAGAGAATTGACAACAGAGGTAAGGAGAATAGGGGAAGGGGATCACCAAGCTAGACAGAGGTGGGCACCTCGAGAAGGACAGTAGCCCTGGCCAGGGAGTCCCTGGGGGAGACAGAAGCCAGAAGGCTCTGCCAAGGCCCACTGTCCCCCATATGTCCACCCTGAGAGAGAAGTGTACTCCACTTCTTAAAGTCCCAAAGGACTTTCTGCAGAGTCAGCCAGCAGGGGCTCTGCCACAGACTATTCTTCCTCAACTGAACCAGGGTTTCACCCACCACGAAAGCATCACCTCTTTCTGGCAGGGCCCTGCTTAGCCTGACTCATCACAAACTCATCTAGGGAAGGCTACCAGCAGGGTAGGAGGAAGAGAGTCAAATGTGGTCACTCTATATCCATGGAACAAGCCAGGATCACCACGCCAGTCTCATGCAAAGGCCAGTCAGGTTTACGGCCACCCACCATCCTCCACTCCAGATGGGGGTGGGGCGGGGTAGAGGGGAGTGGAGGGGAGACCCACTTTCTAGCTCTGTCTTCTTTGTTCTCTGATCTTTCTGTATAACCTTTTCCCTTTCCCTGGCCCCTCTCTACCTTTTCTCCCTGTTAATATAATTGGGAAAGGCTTATTTATAGTGCACTATGGTAACCACAGAGTCTTTGCTGCTAATCTGCTATATGAAATTCAGGTAACTTAAGATCTCTGACACAGGTGGGGGTGAGGAGTGGGAAGGAGGAACTAGGTACAACAGTGGACTAAGGTATGGATGGTAGAGACAGCGAGTGCCTGGGAACCTCACAGCCTTACTTGGTAGAGCTGTAGATCCCATCATGGAAGGTGCTCCTGAGCAGAAGCCCACCACCCTGGTGGGTCATCATGAGACAAGGGGATTATGGCAACTGAAGGGAGAAAAGCTTGTTCCTTTGAGTTGGGCTTGAGGGATGGAAAAGCTTACTTCCATGATGACACAGGGGGTATTCAGTAAAATGCGCCAAGACTCTGTAAGTCAGACTCGGGTCAGCTTCAGCACGTTGCTCTCAGAGTCCGTGGCCACGAAGGACAGAATGGAAGAAGGAGCGGAGGGAGGCTCCTGAAGCAGCTGCTGTTGTCAAGGCACTGAGGCTGCAGCTGCAGTGAACAGGCAATGTGGAAGGTGTCGTCAGCAGAGTCACTGTGGTCATACTTGCAAACATGTACTGAGCACCTTCTTCGTGCCTGCTGCATGAGGTGTCAGGGGTATGCTCTGTCTCATGGTCTTATGGGGAGAGAGAAGTAGGAACCAAGAAGCTGCACTGTGAAAGGCACAGCAAGAGCTCTCTGTGGAAATGCTGGAGATGACCTCCTAGAGGATAAGCTGGTTGAGCTGGGCCTTGAAAGATGAGAAGAAATTTGCCAGGCTTCTAGGTTAAAAGCAACATCAGCATACCATCTACTTTCATTCTCTCATCCAAACCCACTAAACCACACTAATGAGTTTTTTATTTAAAATATATGTGTGTATGTGTGTTAGTTGCTCAGTCATATCTGACTCTTTGCAACCCCATGGATTGTAGCCCTGACAGGTTCCTCTGTCCATGGAATTCTCCAGGCAAAAATCCTGGGTGGGTTGTCATTCCCTTCTCCAGGGGATCTTCCCAACCCACGGACTTGAACCCATGTCTCCTGCACTGAAGGCAGACTCTTTACCATTTGAGCCACCAGGAAAGCATATATATATATATATATCTCCACCAAAATAAATGGGATAATAGGAACAACAATATTTTGAAAGCTGGAAAGCAGATGGACAAGTTTCAGAAACTGACTTAACAGACTCAAGACAGCTTAACCCTAAGATGAGAAACTGAGAACTATCCTTTGAATACCAGAAAATCCCCAAAGGGCACAGGAACTGGCCACCAGATACCTCTGGGACTGGGTATAAAGGGAAAGAAGGAGAAGTTAAAAAGGGTGTGGAAAACAATTAGGTCTCTGGATCTCCTCACCCACTCCATACCACTGGGTAACCAACTGTTCCTTCTCCAACATGTCCAAAGATGAGGTTTAGTATCTGGGAAAGTAAAACTTTGCCCTGAGAGTAAGTCAGCACTGTTGAGGGCATGAATTTTCTATGGAAAGACATATCTATGAAATAAATACTCTATCCTGGAAGCCTACCCAACCCTCTAATCTGCAGAGCTTCCAGAAAACTCAGCAAGACACAGGAAGAGTACTCAGTATGAAATCGAGCTAGTCCAAGAGAAAGTAACTAAAGAAACTCATTTTGTCAGTTCCCAACTCTGGTGGTGGCCAGGTCACCCTAGAGTGAAGACCCAGGGTTTCAGGCTCCTGCTACTTGCTCAGAACTTCCAATCAGCTTTTTAGTCTCCTATTTGTAATCATTATCCGACAACCAGAGATTCCTAGATATCTGAGGAAACCCTATAAATAGGAGATGAAGAACCAAAACAATTAAATAGAAAAAAAGCAAACTGGAAGAAACATAACTACACAGGAAACTTTTAGAAAACTACTATTACTAGTCTCAGAGAGTTTAGAGAAAATATTACATTCATGAGAAGAACAGAATGCTTTAGAAAACAATTTTTTTAAAATTCTTAGAAATTAAAAACCCAACAAAAGAGTTGAAAGATAATACTGAGGAAATCTCTCAGGAAGAACAAAAAGACAAATAGGTGAAAGGGAAGAAAAGGTAAGAAAATGAGTCCAGGGAGGAGATATGCACAGGTGTTCCAGAAAGAAAGGACAGAGAAAGCAGGAGGAAGAAATCAAGATCAAAATAATCTCAAATTTCTCAGAACTAAAGGCTGTCAAGTTTCCATACTGAAAGCATCCAAGCATGCCCCTGGATGAAGACATTTGTATTAAGATACACCATTATGAAATATCAAAACACTCTTAAAAGATTCCAGAGAGGAAAACCAGCCTCCTATATGGAATCAGGAATCAAACTGCCCTCCTGCTCTAAACAGTAACATTGGAAGCAAGAAGGCAACCTGCAGCAAAGTTTTCAAAATTCTGAAGGAAAATTATTTTTAACTTAGAGTTCTAGACCTAGTCAAACTTTCCATCAAGAGTAAAGCAAATAAATAAAATAAAGGCATTTTCAGACATAAATTGTCTAACATTTATTTACCATATACTCTTTCTAGGAAGCTACCAAAATAAGAATGTAAGTCAAGAAAGAGACAAATGCAGAATACAGATAAACAGGAAGTCCATTACAGGAGAGGTAAAGGGAACCTGCAGGATGATGATGAAGGGAGATCGTACAATGACATCTGTGTACTAGACACACAGAGTAACCAAGTCACACTGGAACAGGATGACCCAAAGAAGAGAGACTGAGAGCTTGTCATCATAATGCCTCCCACTGTTGTACCATCTTTGGGACCTGAAGAAGCCACTAGATGTAGCTCAATAAAGCCAGAGAGTAAATCAAGAAAAAGGAAGACATGAGATATGACATATAAGACATGACATATACACCCAGTATAACAGCTGTGTATTAGGCCTAAAAGGCCACCAGTTCAAATAGAATAGGGATGTCTCTAAGGAAAGAAGCTGACAGAGGACTGATGGTATCAATCTTGTGGAAAGTTGTGTTAAAAGGCTTTTAGAAAGTATAAGAAAAATTAGTCATAGATACCAAATAGCTTTTTTTTTTTTAGCTCCTCTTCACTTTCTGCCATAAGAGTGGTGTCATCTGCATATCTGAGGTTATTGATATTTCTCCCAGCAATCTTAATTCCAGCTTGTGCTTCTTCCAGCCCAACGTTTCTCATGATGTACTCTGGACAGAAGTTAAATAAGCAGGGTGACAATATACAGCCTTGACATACTCCTTTTCCTATTTGGAACCAGTCTGTTGTTCCATGTCCAGTTCTAACTGTTGCTTCCTGACCTGCATACAGATTTCTCAAGAGGTAGGTTAGGTGGTCTGGTATTCCCGTCTCTTTCAGAATTTTCCACAGTTTATTGTGATCCCTGGTGGCTCAGATGGTAAAAGCATCTGCCTACAACGCGGGAGACCCAGGTTCAATCCCTGGGTTGGGAAGATCCTCTGGAAAAGAAAATGGCAGCCCACTCCAGTATTCTTGCCTGGAAAATCCCATGGACAGAGGAGCCTGGCAGGCTGCAGTCCATGGGGTCACAGAGAGTTGGATACGACTGAGCGACTTCACTTCACTTCACTTCTACATAGTCAAAGGCTCTGGCATAGTCAATAAAGCAGAAATAGATGTTTTTCTGGAACTCTCTTGCTCCAGCATTTCTCATGATGTACTCTGCATATAAGTTAAATAAGCAGGGTGACAATATACAGCCTTGACGTACTCCTTTTCCTATTTGGAACCAGTCTGTTGTTCCATGTCCAGTTCTAACTGTTGCTTCCTGACCTACATACAGATTTCTCAAGAGGCAGGTTAGGTGATCTGGTATTCCCATCTCTTTCAGAATTTTCCACAGTTTATTGTGATCCACACAGTCAAAGGCTTTGGCATAGTCAATAAAGCAGAGGGTCCTTTTTATGTTTTATCTTCTTCATCCATAGGATAAAGAACTATGGGTGGAGGTTTGTAACACTGAACAGCAGGTGGTGACCAAAACCACAAGAAAAAGAAATACGACAAAGCAAAATGGTTATCTGAGGAGGTCTTACAAGTAGAAGAGAAGTGAAAGGCAAAGGAGAAAGGGAAAGATATAAGCATCTGAATGCAGAGTTCCAAAGAATAGCAAGGAGAGATAAGAAAGCCTTCCTCAGTGATCAATGCACAGAAACAGAGGAAAACAACAGAATGGGAACTGTCTCTTATACACATCTAGATGTGTAAGTAGAAGAGAAGTGAAAGGCAAAGGAGAAAGGGAAAGATATAAGCATCTGAATGCAGAGTTCCAAAGAATAGCAAGGAGAGATAAGAAAGCCTTCCTCAGTGATCAATGCACAGAAACAGAGGAAAACAACAGAATGGGAAAGACTAGAGATCTCGTCAAGAAAATTAGAGATATCAAGGGAACATTTCATGCAAATATGTGCTCGATAAAGGACAGAAATGGCATGGGGCTAACAGAAGCAGAAGCTATTAATAAGAGGTGGCAAAAATACACAGAAGAACTATACAAAAAAGATCTTCATGACCCAGAGAATCAAGATGCTGTGATCACTCACCTAGAGCCAGACATCCTGGACTATGAAGTCAACTGGGCCTTAGGAAGCATTACTATGAACAAAGCTAGGGAAGGTGATAGGATTCCAGCTGGGCTATTTAAAATCCTAAAAGATGATCCCAGGTGAGCAATACAAAATCCTAAAAAGTGATGCTGCACTCAATATGCCAGCAAATTTGGAAACTCAGCAATGGTCACAGGACAGGAAAAGGTCAGTTTTCATTTCAATCCCAAAGAAGGGCAATGCCAAAGAATGTTCAAACTACCGCACAATTGCACTCATCTCACACGCTAGTAAAGTAATGCTCAAAATTCTCCAAGCCAGGTTTTAGCAATACGTGAACCGTGAACTTCCAGATGTACAAACTGGATTTAGAAAAGGCAGAGGGATCAGAGATCAAATTGCCAACATCTGTTGGATCACAGAGAAAGCACAGAATTCCAGAAAAATATCCACTTTTGCTTCATTGACTATGTTAAAGACTTTGACTGTGTGGATCACAGCAAACTGTGGAAAATTCTGAAAGAGATGGGAATACCAGATCACCTTACTTGCCTTCTGAGAAACTTGTATGCAAGTCAAGAAGCAACAGTTAGATCTGGATATGGAACAATGGATTGGTTCCAAATTGGGAAAGGAGTACGTCAAGGCTGTATATTGTCACTCTGCTTATTTAACTTATATCCAGAGTACATCATGAGAAATACTAGGCTGCAG
The DNA here is from genome assembly GCA_006410635.1 of Cephalophus harveyi. Lineage (NCBI taxonomy): Eukaryota > Metazoa > Chordata > Mammalia > Artiodactyla > Bovidae > Cephalophus > Cephalophus harveyi. Next base: position 56,774 of record SJYT01051331.1, on the reverse strand, counting down.
GAATCTCAAGCTGGAATCGAGACTGCTGGGAGAAATATCAACAACATCAGATATGCAGATGACACCACCCTCATAGCGAAAGTGAAGAAGAACTAAAGGCCTCTTGATGAAAGTAAAAGATGAGAGTGAAAAAGTTGGCTTAAAATTCAATAATCAAAAGACTAAGATCATGGCATCCAGTCCCATCAGTTCAGTTCAGTTTGGTTCAGTTCAGTGACTCAGTCGTGTCTGACTGTTTGTGATCCCATGGACTGCAGCACGCCAGGCCTCCTTGTCCATCATCAACTCCCAAAGTTTTCTCAAACTCATGTCCACTGAGTCAGTGAGGTCATACAACCATCTCACCCTCTGTTGCCCCCTTCTCTTCCTGCCTTCAATCTTTTCCAGCATCGGGGTCTTCTCAAATGAGTCAGTTCTTCGCATCAGGTGCCCAAAGTATTGGAGTTTCAGCTTCAACATCAGCTTTTCCAATGAATATTCAGGACTGATTTCCTTTAGGATAGGCTGAGTGGATCTCCTTGCAGTCCAAGGGACTCTCAAGAGTCTTCTCCAACACCACAGTTCAAAAGCATCAGTTCTTCAGCACTCAACTTTCTTCATAGTCCAACTCTCACATCCATACATGACCATTGGAAAAACCATAGCCTTGACTAGATGGACCTTTGTTGGCAAAGTAATATCTCTGTTTTTCAATATGCTGTCTAGGTTGGTCATACTTTCCTTCCAAGGAGTAAGTGTCTTTTAATTTCATGGTTGCAGTCACCATCTGCAGTGATTTTGGAGCCCAAAAAATAAAGTCAGCTACTGTATCTACTGTTTCCCCATCTATTTCCCATGAAGTGATGGGACCAGAGGCAAAAATGATCTTCGTTTTCTGAATGTTGAGCTTTTAGCCAACTTTTTCACTCTCCTCTTTCACTTTCATCAAAAGGCTCTTTAGTTTTTCTTTGCTTTCTGCTATAAGGGTGGTGTCATCTGCATATCTGAGGTTATTGATATTTCTCCCGACAATCTTGATTCCAGCTGGTGCTTCATCCAGTTCAGCATTTCTCATGATGTACTCTGCATATAAGTTAAATAAGCAGGGTGACAATATACAGCCTTGATGTACTCCTTTCCCTATTTGGAACCAGTCTGTTGTTCCATGTCCAGTTCTAACAGTTGCTTCCTGACCTGCATACAAATTTCTCTAGAGGCAGGTCAGGTGGTCTGGTATTCCCATCTCTTTCAGAATTTTCCACAGTTTATTGTGATCCACACAGTGAAAGGCTTTGGCATAGCCAATAAAGCAGAAATATGTATTTTTCTGGAACTCTCTTGCTTTCTTGATAATCCAACAGATGTTGGTAATTTGATCTCTGGTTCCTCTGCCTTTTCTAAAACCAGCCTGAACATTTGGAAGTTCACAGTCCACATACTGTTGAATCCTGGCTTGGAGAATTTTGAGCATTACATTACTAGCGTGTGAGAGGAGTGTAATTGTGTGGTAGTTTGAGCATTCTTTGGCATTGTCTTTCTTTGAGATTGGAATGAAAGCTTACCTTTTCCAGTCCTGTGGCCACTGCTAAGTTTTCCAAATGTGCTGGCATATTGAGTGGAGCACTTTCACAGCATCATCTTTTAGGATTTGAAATAGTTCAACTGAAATTCCATCACCTCCACTAGCTTTGTTCGTAGTGATGCTTCCTAAGGCCCAGTTGACATTCCAGGATGAATGACATCTTGACATTCCAGAATGTCTGGCTCTGGGTGAGTGATCACGCCATCTTGATTATCTGGGTCGTGAAGATCTTTTTTGTACAGTTCTTCTGTTTATTCCTGCCACCTCTTCTTAATATATTCTGCTTCTGTTAAGTCTATACCATTTCTGTCCTTTATCGAACCCATCTTTGCATGAAACGTTCCCTTGATATCTCTAATTTTCTTGAAGAGATCTCTAGTCTTTCCCATTCTGTTGTTTTCCCAGTCCTGCCACTTCATGGCAAATAGATGGGGAAACAATGGAAAAAGTGACAGACTTTGTTTTCTTGGGCTGCAAAATCATAGCAGATGGCGGCTGCTGCCATGAAATTAAAAGATGTTAGCTCTTGGGAAGTAAAGTTATGACAAACTTAGACAGCATATTAAAAAGTAGAGACAATGCTTTGCCAAAAAAGGTCTGTATAGTCAAAGCTATGGTTTTTCCAGCAGTCATGTACAGATGTGAGAGCTGGACCATAAAAAAGGCAGAGTGCCAAAGAATTGATGCTTTTGAACTGTGGTGCTGGAGAATATTTTGAGAGTCCCTTGGACAGCAAGGAGATCAAACCAGTCAATCCTAAAGGAAATCACCCATGAATATTCATTGGAAGAACTGATGCTGATGTGAAAGCTCAATGACTTTGGTGTGAAGAGCCAAATCATTGGAAACAATCCTGCTGCTGGGAAAGACTGAAATCAGGAGGAGAAGGGGGCAACAGAGGATGAGATGGTTGGATGGCATGGCTGACTCAATGCACATGAGTTTCAGCAAATTCTGGGAAATAGTGGAGGACAGGGAAACCTGGGGTGCTGCTCTTCATGGGGTTGCAAAGAGACACGACTGAGAGACTGAACAACGACAGATCCACAGGATATTTAACTCTGACTTGAGACACCAAATCTTAGTCACATTTCCCTATATATCTCTGATCTACTGAACAGTGTGGACAATAATTTTTTAATCCAAAGAAGACTACACAAATCAGTGGTTATATTGAATAATTATCATAACATAATCCTATGTTTACAACAACACAATAAAAACTGTTTAAAACACAGATTTCCAAATTGCTAACAGACTGCATTGGAGTCAAATGCTAATAGATTTTAATTCTTAATCATTATACATCCATATAGGTCATAGAAAATAATATGGGATAAAGATTTTTAGCCTCCTGATTTGAAATTTACATGAAAACCTTAAAAATCTACTTTCTTATGCTTTGTACGCTTTAAAAATTAGAAGTGTTCAAGTCATTCAGAAATGAATAAAAATCAGCATACCCAGTAACTTGTCAGAAACTTAAGAAAAATACATCATTTATACATTAAAGCTAAAAAGTATATCCTCTCTGGTTCCACCAACCACCACCTCTGTCCTCCTCCAAGGAAACACTCTCTTGACTTTGATATTTAAAGTTCCAGTGCATTTTTAGTAATTTTACATCATGTATATGGTTTACATTTTTTATACATGGTACTGAACTGGGTGCATACTTCTGCCTATTGCTTTTACTGTTTGATACAGATATTTGAGATTCATTCATGTTGACGTGTGTAGTTCTACTTTACTCATTTTCCATGCACTGGATCAGTGGCCCGTCATTCATTCATCTCTCCTCCTATATATGGGCATAAGCTATCAGATTTTTCAGTAGTGTTATAAGCAGCGCCGCCATAAGCAGCCTCGTATGAATGCAGCTTTATCCCATGCAAGCTCTTCTAGGATCTATAACTAGAAGTGAAATTGCTGGGTCACGCTATTCTATCTTCAGATTTATTAATTGTCAGATTTTTTTTCAAATAGATTGAACCAATTTATACCCTCACCAATAGTAAATAATGGTTTCACTAGAGAATTGATGCTTTTGAACTTTGGTGCTGGAGAACATTCTCGAAAGTCCCTTGGACAGCAAGCAGATCAAACTAGTGAAACCTAAAGGAAATCAACCCTAAACACTTATTGGAAGGACTGATGCTGGAGCTGAAACTCCAATACTTTGGCCACCTGTTGTGAAGAGCTGACTCATTTGAAAAGACCCTGTGCAGGGAAAGATTGAGGGCAGGAGGAGAAGGGGACGACAGAGGATGAGATGGTTGGGTGGCATCACTGATTCAATGGGCATGAATCTGAGCAAACTCCAGGAGATAGCAAAGGACAGAAAAGCCTGGCGTGCTGCAGTCCATGGGGTCACAGAGTAGGACACAACTTCGTGACTGAACACCAACAAAGATCCTTGCTAACTCCTGATATTGTCAGATTTTTTTCTTAATGTGATTAGTGTGAAATATTATTTCACTGTTTTTTTTGAAGATTCTTTTATTTAAAGTTATACTTATTTCCTTCTTTTGCTATGCTGTGCAACATATGAATCTTAGTTTCCCAATCAGGGAAGAAACCTGTGTCCTCTGCATTGGAAATGCATAGTGTTAACCACTGGACTGACAGGAAAGTTCCTTCTAGACGTTTTAAATGGTACATTCCATTCTATAAAAGGAAAAGCCTCTTTTTTTATGTAGTAACCAATTGTTTTCTCATAACCCTATGATTCCTTTCTGTGAATTGTTTAATTCATAAATTTTGTTTACTTTTATTTGTGGTATTTACATTACCTTTACTAATTTATAAATTAAAAACATAGAATCAATAATATATTAGTTATATATTTTGCCTATATCTTCTGATCCATGCTTCACTGTTTAATGCTTTTAATGCTATTTTTTAAAAGAAGATTGATCCTTTGTTCAGTGGAAGAAAAAGTATATGCAAATATAAAATGTATTTATATTTATGCATATACATATACACACATATACACCCACACACACAAACATATACACAGAGAAATGCATGCCTACATACCTATATATGCAGCTAGAGAAAAAGACTTGGAATGATATATACCCAGGCAGATACCTCTAGTAGCTAGAATTAAGAATTCTTTATTTTAAAGTATTGTCTGGGACTTCTGGTTTCTGGTCCAGCAGGTAAGGCACTTGGAAGTTACTACTCCATCCTAACGACAAGTAAAACGCTGAACAGACTAAAAAAAATTGAGAACTTTTCTTAGATGCATAAAAGAAATTAGATAACAGAGCAAACTGCTGCACATTCTCCCCCACCCCACCCTCAAGTTGGGGAGACAGACAGATGAACAAGAACCCACCAGAATGGAAGCTTTTGCAGAAATCAGTGCTGGGACAGGAAAACCCGAAGTATACTTGATGAATTGCTGGAGGTGCAGGGTGGGCATGTCTGAGAGGCAAAAGCCCCAAGGGGACCCCACCACTGGAATGCTTCCACACTTTTGTAGAGTTTTACCTCCTGAAGCTCTCCCAGGTTCTCACAATGAATGCTGGAGAAAACCTCCCTCCTGCTTCTGACAGAGGAAGGGGAAAAGGAAGAACTTTTAAATATGCCAAATTATTGTGTTGTTCTTAACCATGTCAGCTTCTGGGAAAAAATTTATCAGATCCTTGCCTGCTGAGATTTTTATCAGAGCCTAGCTGGCTTGGGGGAAAGAAAATAACCAATTCCCACCCATACCGACAATTCTGCCTTACCTAAGTGGTGGGAAAAACTGAGACGCATGTGTGAAGTTCAGAATTCAGAGCCAAAGGCTCACTGAAAGACTGAAACCACACTTTACCACATTACTAAAGGTCTATTTATAGTAGTTCCTTTCATCCAGTACATCCCATGTGGCTATCAAGAGAAAAATATAAGACCTACTAAAAGGCAAAAAATCAGAATCAATTTCGGGTATTGGCAGAGATGTTGGAATGATCAGACCTGGAATTTAAAACAACTATGATTAATAGGCTAAGGGTACCAGTGAATAAAACAGACAGCTTTCAAGAACAGATGGGAAATGCAGGCAAGGAGGTGGAAATTCTATGGAAGAATCAAAAAGAAATGCTAAGGATGAAAAACACTGTAAAACAGAAATTAGGAATGCTTTTAATGAATTTAGTAGACTGGGCACAATGGAGGAAAGAATCTCTGAGCTTGAGGATTTCTCAATAGGATTTTTCCAAAACTGAGAAGCAAATAGAGGAAACTGAAAAAAAAAATGGGACAGAATATTCAAGAATTGTGGTACAACTACCAAAGGTACAGTCTAGTTATAATGGGAAAATCAGAGGAGAAAAGAGAAAGGAACAGAAGAAATATTTGAAGTAATAATGACTGAGAATTTTCCCAAATCAATGTCAGACATCAAACCACAGATCCAGAAAGTACAAGGAACACCAAGAAGGAACCCCTCAACTTTACTTAGGTATATTACTTTCAAATACAGAAAATCAAACATAAAGAAAACTCCTAAAACAACTCAGAAGAGGAAAGCCCCTCTCCGATGGAGAACACAGATAAGAATTACTTTGACTTCTCCTCTGAATCCATACAATCACAGAGGATGGAGTGGATATTAAAATGGTAAGAGAAAAAAATTCCATCAACTTCGAATTGTGTACACTGTTAAATTATTCTTCAAGAAGTGAAAGCAAAATAACAACTTTCTCAGACAAACAAAAATGGAATTTGTTGCCAGGAGAGGTGCCTTGCAAGAAATGATAAAAGACATTCTTTAGAAAGAAAGAGAGTCATATAGGTCAGAAACTCAGATTTACGTTAAAAAAGAACACATCAGAGAAGAAATAAGTAAATAGGGATAGAGGAACCTGAAGCAAACTAGACGGGATATGATCCTTGTAGAAGTCCAGCCGTAAGCCTTCCGGGGACTGTCAGTTCCATCCAGCTGCTCAGTTGTGTCTGACTCTGCGACCCCGTGGACTGCAGCACTCCAGGCCTCCCTGCCCGTCACCAGTGCCTGTGGTTCTCAGGAATCACAGAACTTCCAAGTTATGTCCATGTCCTGTAGCTGAGGCCGTTGTCAGAGCACATAGTCCAATGGTTTTGTGAATTCATGTACTTCCTCTGTTGTTAACCGCAAGTCTGGGAGGATAGCTAGAGCTTCTTTTGTCTAAGACTGGAACAGTCCTCCTGTACAGATCCAGGGCTTCCCTTCCCCAGGCATGAAGAAAGAAAAAGTGGAGTCAACATGGGGTTGCTTACCCTGTTTATTAAAAAAGAGTGGGAGATCAAGATTTTTTTTTTGAACTATTTAAAAAATGCCACTTATGTATAATTGACATGTAATAACATATATATTTAAGGTACACAATTTGAAAAGTTTTTTCACACATATAAACCTATGCAATCATCATAACCATGGTTAAAATTAACAATGGAGAGGAATCTCCCCAATTTTGTGAAGAATATAAAAATTCTAAAGCTAATACCATATTCAATGGTGACAAATTTGAAGCTTTCCCATTAAGATCAGGAACAAAGCATGAATGTCCCCTCTCACTACGGGTTTTCAACACTATACTAAGTCCAGCAGATGCAGTAAGACAAAAATAAGGAAATAGAGGGTACACAGGCTGAACAGGAAGGAACAAATTTATATCTGCCTGCAGATGAGAGATTGTGTAGAAAATCTGAAAGAAGTAACAACAGCAAAAAAAACTTCTAGAGCTAAGTGACTATAAATAGCTTGCAAGATAGGAGTTTAATAAAAAGTCAGTTGCTTTCTGATATACCCACAATGAACAAATGGATTTGAAATTTAAAGCATACTGTCATTTAAAATAGCATCCCCTCAAATAAAATACTGATGTATAAATCTAACAAAATATGTTCAAGAATCTATGTGGAAAATTACAAGTCTCCAATGAAAAATATCAAAGAAGAAAGAAATGGAGAAATATCCCACGTTCATGGTTAAGAAGACTCAGTATTATAAAGATGATATTTCTTTCCAATTAATCTATAGGTTCAATGTATTCCCAATTAAAACTGCAGCATCTTGTGAGTATCAACAAATTGATTCTAAAACTTATATAGAGAGGCAAAAGACCCAGAATGTGCAATATGATTTTGAAAAGGAAGAATGAAATTGAAGACCTGACATTATTTGACTTTAAGAGGGACTTACCGTAAAGCTGCCGCGATCAAGACAGTACAGCCTGAAGCCGACCCTTTCCAGATCGCCTCCTTCCCTTTAGTAAAACGTATTCAAGGTTCTTCCATGTCTTTTAATGGCTTGATAGCCCATTTCTTTGCAGTACTAAGTAATATTCCATTGCCTTGATGCTTCAGAGTATATTTATCTATCCACCTACAGAAGGATGTGTCAAATGCTTCCAACTTTTGGCAATTATGAAGAAAACTGCTATAAAAATCTGTGCGTGGATTTTTGTGTGGCCATGTTTTCAATTTCTTTGGGGAGATGCTAATTAGTAGCTCTTGTGCTTTTAACGCTTTTCTTCTCATACGTCCCTGGATATAACCTCTAAGTACAATGTTGAGCTAGTCATAACGCAGTTTTCTTTTTCCAGTGTATCTCTACGAGATAGTAACTTAATTTCCTTTGGATATATACTCAGAAGTAGAACTGCTCAATCACATGGTAGTTCTTCCTTTAAGTTTCTGAGGAACTTCCACACTTTCTCCATAGAGGCTGTACTGACTTAACGTTCCCACCAACAGTATACGAGGGTTCTCTTTCGTCACATTCTCAACAGCAGTTACTATCTCTATTCTTTGGATAATAACCATTCTAACAGGTATGAGTAGATGTCTTACTATGGTTTCGATATGTATTTCATTGATGATTTGTGATGTTGAGCAACTTTTCATGTATGTGCTGGCTGTTTGAATATTTTCTTCAAAAAAATATCTATTCAGGTCCTTCACTCATTTAAAAGTTGGATTATCTTTCTGGTATTGTAATGGACGAGTTCCTTATACACTTTGGATAGTAAATCCTTATCAGATATTTGGTTTAGAATGTTCTTTCCTATTCCATAAGCAGGCTTTCCTCTTTTTTTTTTGATCATTTCCTTTGCTGTGCCAAAGCCTGTTAGTTTGATGTAAACAAGAGTGAGGGTTACCTTGGTGCCTCAGTAGTAAAGAATTTTCCTGCCAGTGCAGGAAACGAGGGCTCAATCCCTGGGTCAGGAAGGCTCCCTGGAGAAGGAAACGGGAACCCATTCTGGTTGTCTTGCCTGGGAAACTCCATGGACCTGGAAACCCCATGGAAACTCCAGAGGAGTCTGGCAGGTTGTAGTTCATGCAGTAACAAAAGACTTGAACATGATTTAATGACTCAACAACAACAAAACAAGTGTAAACATCTGTCTATTTTTGCTTTTGCTGTTTAAGCTTTAGGTGTCATTAAAAAAAAATCACTGTCAACACCAATATTCTGGGAAAATTTTCTCTATGTTTTCTTAGAGAAAGTTTGGGGGTTTTAAGGTTTCAGGTTTTGCAGTTAAGTTTTTAATCCATTTCTAGTTAACTTTTGTGAATGGTCCAATATAAACGTCTATGTGCATTTTTTTTCCTGTGAACATCCAATTTTCCCAGTGCTATTTTTTTGAAGAGACTTTTCTCCGTTGAGTATTTTTAGTTCCCTTGACAAATACTAGTTGCCTGTATACATGAGGGTTTATCTGGGGGCTCTTGATTTTGTTTGGTTGGTTTTTGTGATTTTCCTGCCAGTGTCTTAATGCTTTGATTACTAGAATTTTGTAGAGTTAGAAATCAGAAGTGTGATGCCTCTTGCTTTGTTCTACTTCCTCAAGATTACTTTGATTATTTGGGGGTCTTTTTTGGTTTCACACAAACTAAAAAAAATTGTTTTCACTTCTGTAAAAAATGCCATTAGAATCTTGATAGAGATTGTACTGAATCCATCCTATGGCTTGTATGCACATTTTAAGAATACTAATTCTTCTAAGCCATGAGCATGAGATATCTATTTATTTTGTTTTCTTCATTTTATTTCATCAAGGTCTTAGAGTTTTCAATGTAAAGATCATTTACCTCCTTGGTTAAGTGTATTCCTAAATATTTTGGTCTTGGTGCTGTTGTGAGATTTTTTTTCCCCTTTCTTTTTCAGATAATTTATTGTTATGGGCATTCCTATATTACTCCTCAATTTACTCCTAGAAATTCTGCTTAAGTTTCACATGTAAATATGCTGCTGCTGCTGCTGCTGCTAAGTCGCTTCAGTCGTGTCCGACTCTGTGCGACCCCACAGATGGCAGCCCACCGGGCTCTGCCATCCCTGGGATTCTCCAGGCAAGAACACTGGAGTGGGTTGCCATTTCCTTCTCCATGTAAATATGCTACCAGCAGCAAATTTTTGCTAATTACACTTGATTAGATTAGAAATTCTCCATTATTGTTAAAAAGTGTTTCATGAACGAGAACTGAATTTTATTAAATACTTTTGTGCATTGGTTAAGATAAACATATGACTTTTGGATTTAAGTTGTAAATATGAGTAGATTATAATAAAATATTTTCATGTTAAACCATCCTTGAATACCTGCAAAACCTAGCTAAGATTTTTTTTTCAACTTGGAGCATTAATTTCATTAATACTTTTTGCATCTATGTTTATAAGTGATTTCTTCCACTGTCTATCTGTACATTTTCCTGGCAATCTAATCTCAATAATTTCTTCCCAATAAAAATGCTTTCTTCTATAGATTACTTTCCAACCATTCTTAAAGAGGAAGATGAAGGAAAGGTGATCTGTGAACCTGCAAACACTCATTTTTAAAGGAATTTACCAATAATTTATATATATTTTCCTCTTTTTCTTAAATCCTAAAGCCATTTCCCTTGCTGCATTTTAGAGTTTTCTTTTCCTCCCCAGTCTCTCCTAGATTTTATTAACTATAGAATTCATTTATAATTTATATGTGGTTCTCTAATTATTTTTAATTGATATTTATAATGTTAGTTATTTTGCTTATTTCATGTCTTCTATATAACATAAATGCTTCTACTGACATCTTAATATAGGCTTTACTCTGGATTTTTTGGGAACTGAATATTTTAATTTTGACTTGACTTTTATTAATGAAAATATTATCCTACTCATACTCTAAATAATACTAAGTTTGGTGACCTAAGAGTTTGGGAGAAACTTTGGGAAAATTTATCTATTTTTCAGTCCATAATTCTTAATTTTTTTTTTTTCAGTTTATCCTTTGCTTTCATTATTGGTCAACTCTTTTCTTCTCAAGCACCCTTTCTCTCTTCCAAGAGATTGTGAGTTGACACTTCTACATGGTCAGCTTTCCTAGGTCATTGTGATTACTGACAGGGATGGAAACATGTTCTTGGCTAAATATCTAATTATCCTAGTCCATGACATCTTCAGTTATTCCTAAAAGCATGATGGTTAACACAATTTCAATATATCCTGAACAGCTTCTGAAGGTATATTGAGTTCTTTTACTTTAAAAAGCAACACAAATCTTCTCAGTGGGAAAATAAATGATTGAATCTCACCTCATTCCAAATGAATTAGAGTTGGCAGGCTTGTGTGTCTGGAGCTGACTTACAGTACTTGATGCTAAAATGTAGCCCCTTGTAGAAGTTATAATAAATTAAGGCCCTGTCAGAGGCTGAAGTCATGAAAGCTAAAGGAAAAAAAAAAAAAAATATATATATATATATATATTGCTACCTTTTATATTTTAGGCTCTGATAGGAATTTTGTGCTTCAGCATGTTGACAGCACAAAATAGACAAATTCAATATTTTAGAATACTGTGCCAGATTTCATGTGTAGAAGCCTGTGAGTGTCTTGCATTAAGCTGTGAGTTATAGCAGTAAAGACCTAGAGACTGAGAAATAGCGTATTTCTTGAGGCTTGTAGGGCATGCAAGTTCCACATTTCTCCCTTTTGAATGACAACATGGCCCAACTTCCCAGGGATAAACATGATGGTTTGTTTCTCTTCCAGTATTCTTTTCTGAAAAACGTGACGGTGCTATTAATTTAAAACTGTCAATCACAGGGCGGAAAAATATTTTTCACTTAAAAGTCCAGTGACAAGCAGAAGACAACAACGGAAACGGGTACTCTGAGACAGGTGATAATTTTCTACAGCTAATTATCATTATTTTTCTACATGGAGCATTGTCAAAAATGTATTGAATAATATATGCTTTGATAAGGTGTGTTTGTAAAAGAGCAGAACTTTGCATTAACTGTACCAAATAACTTGACTATCTCTTATAAGAAAAAAAGAGAGAGAGAGAGAGAGAGCACTGCCAGACTGTTAGTCTCAGCGGCATGCCTTTTCTGGAATCACTTTTTGTCCTTTTGTGTGTGTTAACTTTGCTATCATAACCAAGTAACAAATGAGGAAAAACCTAAGGGTAGGTTTGGAAGTAGTTTCAAGGTATCGGTGTTCTGAAACTGGATCTATTTCGCCTCTCTGTACCTTTCCTTTTCTGATAAATTTCTTAGCAACACAGGACTCTTTCTGCTCCGGAGAACTGCAGCAACAGGAAGCTGCCCAGACATCTTCCCAGCGCCTGGAGTCATCCATTCGTCAGTGGACTGAAAGCAATTTTAATGATGTGACTCACTTGTCCCTCTAGTTATTATTTTTAAAATTGTGACAAATTAAGTGGGCATCCTCTGGCTTCAGATGGAAAGGCTGAAATATTAGCAGTGAAAACAATTCAAAATGTGTGTGTTTTTTTTTTTAAAAGAATGTAAGAATGTCTCCGATTACCTGAACTATAATTACCATAAAACCAATAGCAATGGAAAACAGCAAGGGTTCATACAGCTTCTGGCACTGGGTATTAAAAGGTATGAAGATAGAAATGAACTTCCTGATTTCTGAAGATAATCAAAGTAGAGCTGATGCACAAAAACAATGTATCAGTGCAGAACTGGAAAGTAAAAAAGAAAGCAGATCTATTCCAAATGTGATTTAAATCTCATTATATTTTGAATATTCAGTGAGAATCTCTTATGGTTTCAATTTCTCTTTGGGAGTAAAATGGTTTCTTAGAAGTGCATTCATCTACGCTGCTAGAGTATCGTTTACTAACAAATGATTGCAGCTGTACCCAAGTGGCCTAAAAGAGTTTTAATGTTGCTTCCAGATGTGCTTAATTTATTTCCAGGGTATAATGTTTGCCTTGGGAGCCTTGGGTGATTTTCTCACTTATCAGTGCCAATTTCTTGGGGGTAGGTAAAACTTTAGTCCTATTCTAGATGGTGAAACAGAACAAGAAGGTATTATGGCTTCATTAACATCGAAAGAGAAACCTTTAACAATCCTGGGTAAAATATTAAATCTACTGTGTATTCAAGAGCTTACACACCTGGCCTTGTGTCTGCAAGGGTTTCCTACCTAGAACTTGGCTTACCAATTTTCAATATTAAATAAACAATGATGTTGTCAGGTATTTTTAATGCTTAGAATTTTGAAAATTTCCCTGTAAGTTTATCTTTCAAAAACTCCTGTTTGTTTTATTACAAAGTATCAAGAGGACAAAACAAATCTGATTTTCAGCTATTCAAGGACTACTGAATTAAAGCTACTAACATTCTGAATATGAACAAGAAATAAGCGATTTGTTACAGAGAAATTACATGAATTGTATTTTGGAGAACATTAAAATGAAGACCAGTTACAGTGTAAAATCCATAATTTGTCTAAAACAATTATAAGATACTTAGGAAAGCTACTTTGGTGATGTGAAAGCTGTGCAATCAGATTTTAGAAGGTTTTTCACAAATATAAGTCAATTGTTGAAGATATACAAATGTATTCAATTGAGTTTAAATATTTCCTAAACTAGACAATCTAAACTAACGTGTCAGAAGCAAAGAAATTACCTTATAAACAGATGCAAAAGCAATACATGCTGTCTGCAGTGACCGAGTTCGTATCTAGGAACACATGCAGACTGAAAGTGAGGGAGTGGATATAGGTATTCAAAACAGATGAAAATCAAAAGAAAGCTGGAGTAGCCACATTCATATCAGACAGGTTAGACTTTAAAATAAAGACTGTTATAAGAGACAAAGAAAGACGCCACATACTGATCAAGGGATCAATTCAAGAAGATACAGCAATTGTAGGTATATATGCACCCAACACATACTGCAAATGCCAAAAGCCATGAAAGGAGAAATTGATAGAAACACAGTAACAGTGGGGGGCTTTCATCAATGGACAGATCATCCAGACAGCAAACTGGTAAGAAACACAGGCCTAAATGACTCATTAGCCCAGATGGATTTGACTGATATTTATGAGCGTTCTATCCAAAAGCAGCAGAATGTGTATCTTTTCAAGGGCACAGGGGATATTCTCCAGGACAGATCACATGCTGGGTCACTGAGCAAGCCATGGTAAATTTAAGAACACTGAAATCATATCTAGCATCTTTCCTGGCCACAACACTATAAGATTGGAAATCAAAATTAGGAAAAGAAATGCAAAAAAACAAACACATGGAGGTTAAACAAAATGTTACTAAATAACTGATGGATCTCTGAAGAAATCAAAGAGGAAATCAAAATATACTAGAGACAAGTGAAAATTAAAAGTACAATGATCTAAAAACCTATAGGACTCAGCAAAAGTAGAGATAAGTTTATAGCAATAAATTCGTACCTCAGGAAACAAGAAAAATCACAAATAAGCAATCTAATTTTATACCTAAGACAACTAGAGAAAGAACAAACAAAATCCAAAGTGAGAAAAGATAAAGATCAGAGCAGAAATAAATGAAATAGAGACAAAGAAAACAATAGCAAAGATCAACAAAATTAAAGCTTTTTTTTTTTTAAGAAAAAAAATGAAATTAATAAATGATTATCCAGCCTCATCAAAAAGGGGAAGGGGGACTCAAATCAGTAAAATTAATGAAAAAGGAGAAGTTACAATGGATACCACAAAAATTACAAAAGATCATAAGAGACTACTACAAGCAACTATATGCCAATAAAATGGACAACCTAGAAGAAATGGAAAAATTCTTTGAAGAATACAATCTCTGAAGATTGAACCAGGAAGAAATAGAAAATATGAATAGGCTAATAACAAGTGCTGAAATTGAAACTGTGATTTAGAATTCCCAAGAAACGAAAGTCCATGATCCAACAGCTTCACAGGTGAATTCTATCAAACACTTATAGGACAGTTAAAACCTATATTTCTGAAACTATCCCCAAAACTTGCAAAGCAAAGAACACTCCCAAATTCACTCTATTAGGCCACCACACCTGATATCAAACCAACCAAAGATATCCAAAAGAAAAATATCACACTCCAATATCACTGATGAATGTAGATGCAGAAATCTTCAGCAAAATACCAGCAAACCAAATTCAACAATACATTAAAAGGATCATTCACTATGACCAACTGAGATTTATCCCAAGGATGCAAAGATTTTTCAATATCCACAAATCAATCAGTGTGATACATCACATTAACAAACTGAAGAATAAAAATGATATGATCACTTCAGGAGATACAGGAAAAGCTTTTGACAAAATTCAACACCCATTTAAGAGGAAAACTGTCTGGAAAATGAGCATAGAGGGAACATACCTCAAGATAATAAAGATCATATATTACAAACCTACAGCCAATATTACACTCAATGGTGAAAAGCTGAAAGCATTTCCTCTAAGATCAGTAACAAGACAAGGACATCCACTCTTGTCACTTTTATTCAATGAAGTTTTGGAAGTTCTAGCTACATCAATCAGAGAAGAAAAGAAATAAAAACAATCCAAGTTGGAAAATAAGAAGTAAAACTATCACTGTTTGCAGGTGACATACTATACATAGAAAATACCATCTCATCAAAAAGAGCAAAACATCTAAGAGAAACCTACTTAAGGAGCTAAAAGACCTGCACTGTGAAAACTGTAACACACTGGTGAAAGTGAAGTCACTCAGTCGTGTCTGACTCTTTGAGACCCCATGGACAGTAGCCTGCACCAGGCTCCTCCGTCTGTGGGATTTTCTAGCCAGAGTACTGGAGTGGGTTACCATTTCCTTCTCCAAAGAAACTTCCTGACCCAGGGATCGAACCCAGGTCTCCTGCATTGTAGACAGATGCTTTACCATCTGAGCCATGCTGGTAGAAGAAATAAAAAATGACAAAACCAGATGGAGGATACACATATTCTTGGATTGGAAGAATCCACCTTGTCAAAATGACTACATTATGCAAGGCAATCTACAGATTCAATGCAATCCCTATCAAATTACCAATGGCATTTTTCACAGAAATAGAACAAAAATTTTAAAATATATATGACGATACAAAAGCCTCTGAATAGCTAAAGTAATTTTAAGAAAGAAGAAGGGAGCTGGAGGAACCAAGCTTCCTGTTCTCAGATTATACTACAAAGCTACAGTCATCAGAACAGTAGGGTACTGGTACAGAAACAGGCATAGATAAATGGAAAAGCATAAAAAGTCCAAAAATAAACCCACACACCTATACTCAATCTATGACAAAAAAGGCAAGAATACACAATGGAGAAAGACAGTGTCTGCAATAAGAGGTGCTGGGAAATCTGGACAGCTACATGTAAAAGAATGAAATTAGAATATTCTCTAATACACACATAAAAATAAACTCAAAATGGATTAAAGAGCTAAATTTAAGACCAAATACTATCACACTTTTAGAGGAAAACATAGGTAGAACACCCTTTGACATAAATCACAGCAAAGCTTTCACAATCCATCCCCCGGGGTAATGGAAATAAAAAGAAAAGTAAACAAATGTGACCCAATTAAACTCAAAAGATTTTGCACAGCAAAGGAAACCATAAACAAAAACAAAACAATCCACAGAATGGAAGAAAATATTTGTAATCGATGCAACCAACAAGGGATTCACCTCCAAATTTTACAAATATCTCATCCAGCTCAATATAAAAAAACCAACCTAATCAAAATGTGGGCAGAAACCTAAGCAGAAATTTCTCCAAAGCAAAGACGCAAATGGCCAAAAGGCACACAAGAAGATTATCAACATCACTAATTACTAGAGAAGTACAAATCAAAACTACGATGAGCCTTTTATTACACCAGTCAGAATGGTCATAATCAAAATCTCTACAAACAATAAATGCTGGAGAGGGTATGCAGTAAAGGGAACCTCATATACTGTTGTTGACAATATAAATTGGTACAGCCTCTATGGAGAACAGTATGGAAATTCCTTAAAGAAGCTAAAAATAGAGCTACCATATGACCCGGCAATCCCACTCCTGGGCATATATCCAGAGAAAGGTTTGAAAGGATGCGTGCTCCCCAATGATCACTGCCATGCTGTGTACATTAGCTAAGACATGGAGGCAACCTAGATGTCCATCAACAGATAAATGGATAAAGATGTTTGTATATACAAATGTTATATTTGTTTAGTCACCAAGTCATGTCCAGCTCTTTTGTGACACTGTGGATTGTAGCTGGCTAGTTTCCTATGTCCATGAGATTTCCCAGGCAAGAATACAGGAGCAGATTGCCTTTCCTTCCCCAGGAAATCTTCCTAACTCAGGGACTGAACCCACATCTCCTGCATTGGCAGGTGGATTCTTAACCATTGAGCCAGCAGAGAAGCCCATAGAATGAAATAACACCACTTACTGCAACGTAAATCGACCTGAAGATTATAATATTAAATGGAGTGAGTCAGAAAGAGAAAGATTTATGTCACAACAGCATGCTTATATGCAGAATCTAAACAAAAAATTTACACAAATGGACTTATTTACAAAAGAGAGACAGACTCATAGACTTTGAAAACAAACTTCTGGTTACCAAAGGGGAAAGCTGGGAGGGAGGGTTAAACTGGGAGTTTGGGATTGACATGTGCCTGCTACTATATTTTAAACAGATAACCAACAAGGATCTGCTGTACAGAACAAGGAAAGCTCTTCAGTATTCAGTAATAACCTAACTGGGAAAATAATTTGAAAAAGAATGAATACATGCATATATATAATGGAATCACTTTGCTGTATACCCGAAACTAATACAACATTGTAAATCAATTATAATCCAATATAAAATAAAAACAAATTTAAACGAAGCACAGAAATCATCTAGTGAGTGGTCACTTAGTATTTGTACTGAAAATGAAACCTTGGCCTTATGTCCTGTACTTTCAATACCCTTTCTAAAACAGCACACTAATCTTTAAAAACAGTAAAAAACTTTCCCAATACCCAAGTAACTTAATTCCTTATTTCTAGTCTCAAAGTTATAGGAGAGTATGATCTTCCATATAGGATTAAGTATGTAAATTAATAAGTAAAACAAGAATTGGAAAAATGCATATTGTCAAAATTAACCTTGAAAATCTTGGTTGTTTTCCTCTTTAAAAAAGTACATTTTCCTTCTTTTACATAGGTCAGGAAACCCTTAAAATAACCCATATATTCTTTATGTATGTTTGCTAAACATAAAGCACTAATTCAAAGTTTCATGCATCCAACATGTAAATTAATATAAATGAAATGTTCAAATGCTTCCTATTTTTGGAAGTAAAATTCTCATATGATCCAATTAGAATATTATGGTAGAATATAGGATCATAAGGGGCAAGAGTCATGTTAGTTTTGTTCATGGATGTAATTCAATCGCCTCCTAGAACAATGCTGGTTATAAGTAGACATTCAGTAAATGTAAGAATATACAAGTTGAATAAATAAATATTAATTAGGTATACTGGGGCTTCCCTGGTAGTTCAGCTGGTAAAGAATCCGCCTGCAATGTAGGAGACCCCAGTTCAATTCCTGGGTCAGGAAGATCGCTGGAGAAGGGATAGCCTGCTGCTACTGCTAAGTCACTTCAGTCGTGTCCGACTCTGTGTGATCCATAGACGGCAGCCCACCAGGGTCCCCCATCCCTGGGATTCTCCAGGCAAGAATACTGGAGTGGGTTGCCATTTCCTTCTCCAAGGGATAGCCTACCCATCCCGTATTCATGGACTTCCCTGGTGACTCAGACAGTAAAGAATCTGCCTGGGTTTAATCTCTGGGTTGGGAAGATCCCCTGGGGGAGGGCACAGCAACCCACTCCAGTATTCTTGCCTGGACAGAGGAGTTTGGCAGGCTACGGTCCATGGGGTTGCAAAGAGTCAGACATGACTGAGCAACTAAGCACAGCACATGTATACTGACAAAGTGAATGAATTAGAAATAAATCAGTACGTTCCCGAAACCTAGTTTACTGATGTTTTAACTTAGCACCAAAACATCCAGCTAAAAAAATGTCAATCCAGAGTTGGATTCAGTAATGCTCTGACATATTTAGTTTTTTAAATATTTCTTTTGACTTGATAGTAATCTTGTATATTTTGAATAAAGTGATAAAAACTGCAATAATTTTTAATTGCTATATATAGAAAACTTCATTCAAATTCAAGGTGCTAACTGAATTTGCCAGATATTTTGACATCAGTCAATCAGTTAAGTCCCTCAGTCGTGTCTGTTAGAGCCAGACCGGAGCCATGACAGGCTCAACAGGCTGCACTAGGCCTAAGTTTCAGGTTCTTGTAAACATGAGTGAGTCATATTGTAAACGTGAGTCATAATTCTAAGAAACTCCACCCTAGAAAAGTCCCACTCCTCGTGCCAAACACGAGCCAATCAGAATTGGGATTTTGATTCAAACCCGAGCCAATGAGATTTTGTGATTTGTGTGATTTGACCAATGAGATTTTGTGATTTGAAAAATCTCGCGCCCGCATGAACTAACCAATCGCTGTTTGCCAACTCTTCTGTTGCAACATTTGAACCGGGCTAGATGTATAAATACTGCTGTAATCCAGAGCTCGGGGCTCTCATCAAGACTCCACTGCACTGGCTGAGACGGGAGCCCTGGCTCGAGCTAGCAATAAAACCCCTTTATGCTTTTACACTGCTGTGGACATCTTATTCTCTCAGTTTTGGGGATCTGGACTCTGGGCATAACAGTGTCTGACTCTTTGCCATCCCATGGACTGTAGCATGCCAGGCCTCCCTGTCCATCATCAACTCCTGGAGTTTACTCACACTCATGTACATCGAGTTGGTGATGCCATCCAACCTTCTCATCCTCTGTCACCCCCTTCTCCTGCCTTCAATCTCTCCCAGCATCAGGGTCTCTTCAAATGACTCAGCTCTTTGCATCAGGTGGCCAAACTATTGGAGTTTCAGCTTCAATATCAGTCCTTCCAATGAATATTCAGGACTGATTTCCTTCAGGATGGACCGGTTTAACATCAGTTAGATACAATCTCTTATTGCAAAGGGCCTATGTAAAATACAAGATATGATGAGAATTAAGTCATTGTACATGAGATTTTTATAGGAGTCAAATTATTTCTTTATAACAATATGTCTCACAAAGAAAACCAAACTTTCAAGACTGAATATGTTTAGATTTCTTATCAGATGGCTTCTTCTAGCTAAAAAACTAGTTAGAATGTTATTAGTAATTCAGATGCCCTGAGACACTTGCTCTGGGATTTGATTTCCCCTAGAAAGGCTGTTTTTAGGAGTCATGGTGTCATCCGATTTCAGAAAGTCTTCTCTGTTCCTTGTTGTGTGAAAGCTTTTTAGACTCCCTTTCTCCTTCCTTCTCTCTCTCCCGTGCTTCCCTTCCTCCTATTCTCTACCTCCCTTCCTCCTTTATATTCTCCCTCTCTCCATTTTCTTATTTTTCCTTTTGATTGGTTAGAATAGGGCTACAGACTTACTTGATATACAAGAAATTTGAACCTCTTTACTTTTCTATAAGTATCCATACTTGTATGATGAAGTCTCACATCCTGGGACTTCCCAAGTTGTTAAAAAAAAAAAAAAAAATTTTAGCCTTTGTGGAATCTCAATCCTATTAATTAAACAATTTATCAATAAATAGATATACACTTCATATCATTTAGACAAGAAGTCCTTTATAGATTCCTGCCCCTCCAGACTCATCCTTGTTTTTCCAGTATGTTCATTCAAAACAATGATTCCCTGGCAAAGCTGAAGACTTGTAGCAGAATACAGAGGGTTGTTTGCAGAAATAATGTGCTGTTGTGATGCAGCTTTGCCTTGTACACCTCACATGTTGGCCATTCAGCATTTGATGTACCGGACCAGTTAAAACAATGACTTCAAGTTTTATTTTATGCCGAGAATTTGGAAAACTCAGCAGTGGCCACAGGACTGGAAAGGTCAGCTTTCATTCCAATCCCAAAGAAGGGCAATGCCAAAAAATATTCAAACTACTGCATAATTGTAATCATTTCTCATGCTAGCAAGATAACAGTCAAAATTCTTCAAGCCAGGCTTCAACAGTATGTGAACCAAGAACTTCCAGATGTAAAACTGGATTTAGAAAAGGCAGAGGAACCAGAAATCAAATTACCAAATCCACTGGATCACAGGAAAAGCAAGAGAATTGCAGAAAAACTGCTTCATTGACTATGCTAAAGCCTTTGACTGTGTGGATCACAACAAACTATAGAAAATTCTTAAGGAGATGGGAATACCAGACTACCACCTGTATGTAGGTCAAGAGCAACACTTAGAACCAGACATGGAACAATGGACTATTTCAAAATTGGAAAAGGAGTATGTCGAGGCTGTAAAATGTCACCCTGTTTATTTAACTTGTATAGAGTACATCATGAGAAATGCTGGGCTTGATGAAGCACAAACTGGAACCAAGATTACCAGGAGAAATATCAATAACTTCAGATATGCAGATGACTCTACCCTTCTGGCAGAAAGTGAAGAACTAAAGAGCCTCTTGATGAAGGTAAAAGAGTGAAAAAGCTGGCTTAATATTCAAGATTCAAAAAAACTAAGATCATGGCATCCAGTCCCATCACTTCTTGCAAATAAATGGGAAAACAATGGAAACAGTGAGAGACTATTTTCTTGGGCTCTAAAATCACTGCAGTTGACTGCAGCCATGAAATTAAAAGATGGTTGCTCTTTGGAAGAAAAGCTGTGACCAACCTAGACAGCTTAGGAAAAAGCAGAGACTCTACTTTGCAGACAAGAATTCATATAGTCAAAGGTATGGTTTTTCCAGTAGTCATGTGCAAGTGTAAGAGTTGGACTATAAAGGTTGAGCACCAAAGAACTGATGCTTTCAAAGTGTGGTGTTGGAGGAAATTCTTGAGAGTCCCTTGGACAGCAAGGAGGTCAAACCAGTCAATCCTAAATCAACCCTGAATATTCACTGAAAAGACTGATGCTGAAGCTCTGATACTTTGGCTTCCTGATGCAGAGAGCAGACTCACTGGAAAAAACTCCCATGCTAGGAAAGATGGAAGGCAGGAGGATAAGGGGACAACAGAGGATGAGATGGTTGGATGGCATCAGCGACTCAATGGACGTGAGTTTGAGCAAACTCCGAGAGATAGGGAAGGACGGGGAAGCCTGGTGTGCTGCTGTCCAAGAGGTTGCGAAGGGTCGGACACAACTGAGTGATTGAACAATAGCAACAAGTTTTAACTCATTGGTTGGATTTGGTTTGGAAGTAGTCTTATATTAATTGGATAACACAGTCGAGAGAAATCAGTTAAATGCCGATTCATTGGAAACGATCCTCATGCTGGGGAAGATTGAAGGCAAAAGAAGAAGAGGGCAGCAGAGGATGAGATGGTTGGATAGCATCACTGATTCAATGGACATGACCTGGGGCACACTCCAGGAGATGAGGGACAGGGAGGTGTGCTGCAATCCATGGGGTCCCAAAGAGTTGGACATGATTTAGCGACTAAACAGCAGCACAGTCAAGAGAAATCAGCTATTTAACTGCAGGTACAGTAAGAAGAGAAGGGCCAAGACGGAAAAGAGAAGCAAGGAGCCCTGGAAAGAGTTACAGGGCAGGCGGAGTAAAGCGGGCGGTTGGCCTCTCTTTCTAAGCAATTCGATTCTCAACTTGCCTCCCTCTTTTGGAGAAGAAAGAATCAACTTTTCAGTTGTTTTCAAATGAGAACTTTCCTTTTTCAGTATTACACATTTGATTCATTCTTCACTGGTGGAGGAATTATGTATCTTGCTTTAAAAGTCTCCAATGAGAGATGCATTTATAATTGTGGGAAGCAAAGACAGGTTGTAGATAATTTAACAGCAAGGAGATAATTGTGTAAAAATAAAAAATAAAAACTCAGTAAGTGACAGCTGAGTACCAATAGATTGGATCTGATCCTGAGTTTCTAAGGGTCATGGGATGTTGCCATTGAGATTAGTTAATATCATCTCCTCATTTAACAAATTTTAAGACTTACTTTTAGTGTTCAAGTAGATTTGTCCATATGCATATACCAGGTTATTTATGCTTTTATTTTAATTTGAAAAATGTTAACATTTTACACACACACAGATATATGCCTTAAACAATGGGATTTTGAGAGATAAAAATTCTACGAGATCTTTGAACTGTTGGAAGGGACTTTACCTCGAAGCTAATGAAACTTCTATTGTTCTGCGATAATAGGAGAGACCCTAGAAATGTGTCCACAGAGTCAGAACTAGATAAAGTTGGCTAGGGTAAGATATGCTATTTCTGTCCATTATTGTTTTTTTTCATTCACAACTTCTTTTTTTGTCAAATGAGGCTGGAATGGTGGGAGGTATGTCTCAGATCCAGCCAAAGGGAAGCTGAGCTATGGATACACTAAACTTGGGTTTGGTGGTTTTAATCTCCTGATGGATAGTTAAATTACTGGTTGCCCAGGTATAGTTGAAATACTTCAAATACCCACTGGGCTGATTCCCACAGCAGGGGTAGGTAAGGCCAGAAGTCTTATTATGATATAAATATGTCTTACAACAGTCAACACCAGACATATATAGTAGAAGTTGAGAAACAAGATTCAAAGTATTAATGCATAAATACAGAAGCTGGTTTGTAGAAAATATTTCTAGTCATCAGATATTTTAAATTATAAGTGGAGGATTCAGTTAACATCTCTCCTCCCCTGAATATACTTAGCAATACATTTTATGAAGTTCAAATGTACCCTACATTCTTTGTATTTTTTGATGGATTTTTGAAATATGGAATATATGAGAATCTCTGTGTTACAGGACACAAATATCTTGCAGTTCTACAAATGGTGATTATGTCTGTGTTGACGCTGAATGTTTTATACATCTCACTACTACTAATAAAAACAAATTCAACCAATTGTGTTAGGAATTCTTTTCACAGAAAGATATTATAGCATTGTTGTCATTTGAAGAGATGATCAACGAATATGCAGCCAAAATGAAAGAAAAGCATTTCAGGGATGAGTCAGGAGGTTTGTTAAGCAAGTCTCACATATTATTTTTATAAATTCTGTAATGTTTTTTTAATATTTTCCAGATATTTTGTCTCTGATTTTGTTGTGATTTTCTTTCTTCTTCCAGATAAAAATTCATGTTCATGCCTAATTTTGTACTTATAACGTTGTAACCATTTTCTGAAAGAGAACTACCCAAATTACATATGTTTCAGGCTTGGACCAAGTCTGGTCCGTCTAGGCACAGCTGTGCTTTTCCTAGATGGAACAAGCATATGAAAAATCAGCCATGAGATCAAAAGACACTTACTCCTTGGAAGAAAAGTTATGACCAACCTGGACAGCATATTAAAAAGCAGAGACATCACTTTGTCAACAAAAGTCTGTCTAGTCAAGGCTATGGTTTTTCCAGTGGTCATGTATGGATGTGAGAGTTGGACTAGAAAGAAAGCTGAGTGCCAAAGAATTGATGCTTTTGAACTGTGGTGTTGGAGAAGACTCTTGAGAGTCCCTTGGACTGCAAGGAGATCCAACCAGTTCATCCTAAAGGAGATCAGTCCTGGGTGTTCATTGGAAGGACTGATGCTGAAGCTGAAATTTCAATACTTTGACCACCTGATGTGAGGAGCTGACTCCTTTGGAAAGACCCTGATGCTGGGAAAGATTAAAGGCAAGAGGAGAAGGGGATGACAGAGGATGAGATGGCTGGATGGCATCATCGACTCGATGGACATGAGTTTGGGTGAACCCTGGGAGTTGGTGATGGACGGGGAGTCCTGGCGTGCTGCAGTCCATGGGGTGACAAAGAGCTGGACACGACTCAGAAACTGCACTGAACTGACTGAAAGTGTGGGGGGTTCATGAGAGGACGAAGCCGCACCCTCATCAGCTCATAATGTCCTCATCACTCTTTCAGGAGATGCAGTGGGAAAATGAGGTTAACAAACAATTTTTAGTGGATAATGGGTACCTCCGAATGCATCTGGAAGCATATATGGGAAAACAGAGTGAGCCACCAAGGCAGAGAGTAATTTCTCCTTCAGATCTGACTGTCTAAAACGTGCTTCTATTTGTCCCCCGAAGTTTTAATGTTTGGAATCTTTTCATTAATTTTCCATATTCTCCATTGCAGCTGGTCTATGTTGTTTTTTTTTTTTAAATCCAATGCATACTGCCTTTCAAAGTCCTGATTCTTTTGTAGCTCAGAATACCCTAACACAGGGGAGCCCTGGCATTGTGGCTCTCCCCAGGGATGAGGCACCTGTCCACTCCATGACCCAGCTCCTGCACTAGCCCTGACTTTGGGGCCGGAGTTCCCTACTTGTTAAGGCCTGCACTTTCCCCTACTAGAATTGCCTCCTAGAGTCTGGAAACACGTTAAAGGCCTGATAGAAAAGGTAGGGCAAATGTTTCATCTGTTCTTGGTTTGTGGGTTCCAAGCACATGGTTTCCGAATGTTACATTTGGAAGTGGAATTCAGTTAATTCACAAGCGTTTTGATCAAATCATTGATTTTATCCATTGTCT
Organism: Cephalophus harveyi; assembly: GCA_006410635.1. Lineage (NCBI taxonomy): Eukaryota > Metazoa > Chordata > Mammalia > Artiodactyla > Bovidae > Cephalophus > Cephalophus harveyi. The sequence continues at coordinate 31,358 of SJYT01051331.1, read as the reverse complement.
TCTGTGAATGAACAATGCATGATGCCTGGCTTTTTTCAAGCTGTCTCTTCCCTCCTCTTATATATACAGTTGACACGTTCTTTCAAAGGTTAGGCGCATTTGGGAATCTGTGTGTTTTGAGACGAAAGGTGAACTCATTAGCTTCACTTTCTAAATATTTTAATAATGTTACTGAAGCCTGGAATGCCACCTTTATTCAGCTATCTCTTTTGTTTTTCTGCCACAACTGAGTACTTATAGTGAATGGCAGTGCATATTAATAAGCAGGCAGCTTAATAAGACCCAGGTTAATGATGATAATTATTCCTACACGGTGTATGCTGACAGTGTGTGCAAAGATATTCACTCTTCGAAAAAGCCCCAAGGCAGTACCGATAATTCTGACACTGAGTACGTTATCTGAGAAGAAGGTTAACAATGCTATGTGATACTTAGCTTTTTTTTTTTTTTCTTAAGTGAACATTTTAATTACCTGGGGATACCGTCCATGACTGGAATTCAGTCAGCAAGCAGAGGGCCAGTTAACTTTTCAGGAGATCCCTCGGAGAGAACTAGAATTTTAACCATTAACATTATAGGCTTGCAAATAGGGACACTATCTGGAAATAAATTAGTATAGTCAAGAATTAAGACAAGGTCAGTGTTTTAACTCAAATTCTCATAGTGGGTTTCTAGTTTGAAGTAAGCATTTACTTTTTGATTAACCATGGCAAAAGCATGAAACTATAAAGTTATCCTTCCTATATTCTTTTCCAAGTCCACCAAATTTTCCATGAAACCAAACACTCTTGCTTACTGACCCTATGCTTTGCTTTCTATTCTCCTAGTCTATGTTACTCTCCAAACCTTCATTTACACCTGAAGAATTAATGACAAGTGACGGATTAACAGTTCATTGTGACATTCCACTTTTTACTTCCCAGGGTCAATCAAGAAGCATTAAAACCTTAAATCAGGCATCTCAAATAAAACATTCAACTAGGGCCTGTCAAGTGACATTCCTGGGTAAAGCTGGCCTACTGGAAATTATAGTAAAACTAAAAGGGAGGCTTCAGGAAATGGGGTATCCCTGCATGTCCCCAGCAGATTATTTCCAAATAAACATACTGCTCCAATTTTGCTAAAAAAAAAAAAAAAGGTACTTTTTCGAAAGATGCTTGAAATGTAGGTTTTTGTGAATTCTTCCAAGTTTAAATTTTGTTCACAAATTCAAACACTGTACAGGTCAAACATAACATATCCAGGGCCAAAACAGTCCAAAGGGCAGAGGTTTGTAACTTCTGCTTTGAACTGGAGGGGACTGCAATAACATACACACTTATATTCCCAAGCTCCAGAAACTGGAAGACCCACACTCCTCTGATGCACTTGGCACGCTTTGTCCTTCTTTGTGGTCCTTCATATGCTCTCCACCCTGGGGACCCATCCCTCTGCATGGCTTTCGGTACATCCTCTTTGTACAGCTTTCTAAGCTCCGTCTTGCTTACCAAACCATATTTCTACTACCTCCCTTCCTTGGAGAATGGATCAGTTTTCTCATTGGGTTGCGAGGGTATCTGGCACACACTGTAACGAGCACTGAGCATGGTGTGCACATGCTAAATATTCGTTTGTGTGTTGGTCTCCCCAGTCATACGTGAAGCCCATCTGGAGAGTCTTCATTTCTTTATCAGCATCACAGGATCTACTTTGTAATAAACAATAAATATGTGTGGAATGAACGCATGGATTAGTGAATGAACGCTAGAAACCTACTTTGAAGGCTTAAGTATTCTTTATACATCTCTGCTTCCATCAGGGGGTTAGAATAGAGAATATGTTCAGTACATATTTGTTAAATAGGAAATGAATGTCAGCCAATGAGGGAGGTTATTCTTTGAAGAGTCAGGGGGTGGAACATAGGAAATTCTCAGTGCCTATATCCCTTAAATCATTTTCCACCAGGATAAATAGGTTCTTAAATTCTCTCTGATTCCTAAAATTTAATTTAAAATATAAAGTTTCATACATTAATACATACATATGTGTATATATATGGCTACATGTGTGTGTATACATATGTATACATACATATATATATATGATGGCAATGTACTCATTGCTTTCATGATGATCTTTTAACATATCCCTTAGTGCTTCTTCTAATTGAGACAAATAGATAATGGCTTCAATACCACAACTGAGCAGTTAGTTACTCCTGAGGCAATACCTTATATGAGGTCTATTGATTATAAAGTAAATTTTTTTAAGAAGCAAGTCAGGATGAATTTGAATAAAAAAGCCATCTGGCAATATTCTACCCAAATGACATTTATTATAAATGCACACACGGTTACTTGAAATATATTTGTTTATATCCAAGGTGTTTAGTCTGATCATTACACAAGTGAAAATCTGCTTGAATCCTTCTGCCCTGAGTCTTCTAGGAAACTGCCGTACTAGAGCTAGATTTTAATTTAAAAATCGAGATTGATTTGGAAATATGTTAATGATTAAGTTAACGATCTAGTATAAAAGTGTCATCCAAGAACTCTATCCTTCCTGTTGACCAATGAAGATACCTAAGGGTGAACAAACCCTTACCCTGTAACAGACATCTTCCATACCTATGGCCCACTCTTATTTTTACAGGGACGGTGCCAGTAGACGACAGCTGCTTTTTCCATGGGTGGCTCCAGCTATCTGAATAGTTTTGAGTTTGAATCAAAAGCCTTCATCATTTGATTGCTTCATCACTTGTATGCCTTACTGTTAAGATGTACATCTTAGCTAATCGGTTACGTGAGAATCAACCAACGAATTAAAGATCTAGGCTTGTAGGTAGCTTGTGGCATGCAACTGTACTTTAAAAGTAGAAAATAAAAGTTGCTTGTTAGTTTGTCATGCCTATCTTGATAGCACGCCATAGCATATCACGATACCATTCAGGAGCTCGTGCTATTTTATCTAACATCAGACACTTCAACAATGAGCCGTGAAGAATCAGGAACGTTTTCCCCATTGGCATGATGCACACCATGTAACCAAATTCAAATGAGCAGATTTTCAGAGAGAATTTGAATCTCTTCCTGGGGCTAAAATAGACCTGCCACTGGTCTCTCCATTTCCTTTGGTAAGCCCTTTGTATATTAAGCAGTGGAAAATAAAACAACAAATGTTATTCAGCAGAAAGATGAAAGTTCAATATATGTAAAGTGAGACAGAGAAATGGAAACACGGCCTGTGGATTCTGCATGCGCGCCTCATAAAATGCAAGAGCGGGTTTCTTCTCACAGTGAGTGTGGTCCAACATTAACCGAGGCATGGGACATGATTATGAGAGATAAGATTAGTAGTTCGAGAACAGACAGCAAGCTGTTTTACCCACACTGAATATAATTTCACTCCTCTGATCTATTAGGCCCTCTTGGCGCACATCTTTGTAGATTTTTGCTAGTTCTCAGGAATGCATTAAAAAACCCTATAGGCTATAGTTAAAATGACTGAATATTTTTTAACGTCTCACATGTTGACAGTCCTGATTTTCGTTATATAAGAAATAACTGTCGATAGTGCCATTTAAATCCCTACTCTTTAGACTCGTGAATGCTAATGGCTGGCTGTCGAACTTCAGCTTTTCCTGTAAGCGTTATTCCCGGTTTCCTGTGGTGGGGATGTATTGAACATAAGAAATTAGCTGCAGAGAGAATTAGAGGGTGGAAGTCTGAGTCATGTAAATGCCAAAAGCTTTTTGTGACATTTTTCAGACTTTAAAAATGGAAATATGTTATTTGCACAGTAGCTCCTGATGGAATATGACATACTGCAGCGATGTGGTGAGTTTAAGATTGGGCTGCAGGCCATTAGGAGCCCTCTGTGTGAGAGCCGGGGGCCTGAGCTACTTGGAAGAAGCTCGGTATTTGCTGACGAGCCAAAGAATCCTCGTTAGATCAAGAACGGCTAATGAGAACTGAGAACTTGCTTGAACCTGTTATCCTAAGTAAGGCTTAGGAATATAATTTTCAGCTTGATGTAACTTTTGTCTTTATTCCAGCTGGTCTGACATCATCATCATTATATCAGCACACGCACAAAAAATTATAGGGCTAAGTACATCCCTTAACGCTCATATTTCAATTAAAGCTGAGTGCTTTCATTCAGTTGAAATCAGAAATCTTTCTTAGTAGATTGTGAAGCTCTTTGGGGGTCCGGAGAGGCACGGAGGGTGGTGTGGCGGTACATGGCAGAACTTTCTCTAGGGAAAACTGGAGGACTCCCGTCTGTCTCACTGTCCTTCACCTCCTGTTCCAACGGCTTTTAGCTTTTGAATTATGGGGGTGATGGGGGGCAGGGGGCGGGGGGCAGAAACTGCCTCTGGTTTCACCTTTTTTCGCAGAACAGATCTCTCTAGACATTTATTTCCACTTCAGGGGATAGCTTTGCAATCCTCTGAGCCCACATTTCCTATAAACATGGGAATGTGGGCACACTTACTTATTTTTCTGTTTGGGGAATAAAGTAACTCAATTAGTAATTTTGCTGTTTTCTTGCAGGGTGTCACAAATTGTGGTGAGAAACGAGCTTTCTTAACCTCCTCTTGTTTTCTGTTCTAGAAAATTCAGTGTTCAGTTTTTGGAAGATACAGACTCTAGGAAAATAGACATATGATGTTTGGAAAGAGAGGCGTCAGATGGCTAAAAGGACGCGTGAAAGAATTTTAGAAGTGTAGCGTGGAAATAGATGATTAGTGAAAAAGATGAAACAAAGCAAAACAGGAAGCAGGGGTTTTGACAGTTATTTCCTTTCGAAAATGTCTTCTGGGAAGCCCCTGGCCAGGCTTCCGCATGTACTCCCATAAATTTCATGCTGTTTTCCCTTAAATTCTCAGTGAGGCTGAAAAATGCCATTAAACTTCTTCTCCCAAAGCAAAAAACCTAGCTGCCATCTTTGACAATTTCCTCTTCACCTCCCCTCAACTTACCGTCAAGACGTTAGTTTTAATGTAAAAACCTCCTCATTTCTCCTTGCTTTCCCCCGACTCCTGCTTCTCAGTCGTGACCCTTATTTTATCATAACCAGATTGGGCAGTTTTAACTGGTCTCTCATCCTCCTGTCTCACCCCATTTCTCCATCTTCACTATTGAGATAAACATTTCACAGTTTTGTGATTGTGAAATACTGCTGCTCAGTCACTCAGCTTTGCCTGACTCTTTGTGACCCCATGGACTGCAGTACATGACGCTTCCCTGTCCTTCACCGTCTCCCGGAGTTGCTCAAACTCGTGTCCATTGAGCTGATGATGCTATCCAACGATCTCATCCTCTGTTGCCCCCTTCTCCTCCTGTTTACAGTCTTTCCCAGCATCAGGGTCTTTTCCAATGAGTCAGCTCTTCGCATCAGGTGGACAAAGTATTGGAGCTTCAGCATCAGTCCTTCCAATGAATATTCAGGTTGATTTCCTTTAGGATGGACTGGTTTGATCCCCTTGTAGTCCAAGAGACTCTCAAGAGTCTTCTCTAGCACCATGGTTCAAAGGCATCAGTTCTTTGATGCTCAGCCTTTTTTATGGTTCAGCTCTCACGTCCATACATGACTACTGGAAAAACCACAGCTTTGACTAGATGGACCTTTGTTGGCAAAGTGATGTCTCTGCTTTTTAATAGGCTGTTAGGTTGGTCATAGCTTTTCGTCCAAGGAGCAAGCGTCTTTTAATTTCAAGGCTGCAGTCACCATCCACAGTGATATTGGAGCCCAAGAAAATAAAGTCTCTCACTGTTTCAATTGTCCCATCTATTTGCAATGAAGTGATGGCACTGGAAATATTAATACTTTTTTCCCCCTTCTCTACTGATGCTCAGGCACCCTGCAGGAAAGCATGGGACTGAAAAGGGTAATTCATTGCTTCCCAAGAGTGATGAAAGCCTGTGATCACGTCCTTTTGCTCTCCTGTTTAGATCAGGAACTATTTTCCTGTCATCCATGGGAAAAGGTCCATATCAACAGTCAAAGCTATTCCCAGTTTGGTTCTTTCTTACCTCTCCGGTTTCCTTGCCTGCCTGTGTTCACCCACACATGAGTCAAGCGGGCAGCGTTGTGGTCTCATGAACTGTCATTTTCATAACTTCCCGCTTTTTCACATTCAGCTTTCTGTGCCTCAAGTGCCTTTCCCTATCTGACAAACATCTAGTCTCTTTAAAGGGAAAGTGAAGACACTCAGTCGAGCCCGACTCTTTGCAACCTGTGGACCGTAGCCTACCAGGCTCCTCCGGCCGTGGGACTTTCCAGGTGAGAGTACTGGGGTGGGGTGCCATTGCCTTCTCCAGTGGATCTTCCCGACCCAGGGATCCAACCTGGGTCTCTCTCACTACCGGCAGACTCTGCAGTCGGAGCCTCCAGGGAATCCCCGGTCTTTAAGATTCCTCCCAAGTGTCATCTCTTCTCTACTTTCTGAAGACTCTCAGGCTGAGCGAGGGGTTTTCTACCTGTAGGCTTTCACACTTTGAGACGTATTTACACTTCTGGATTGACTGTAATGTTCAAAGCTCTTTGTGACAACGGTTTTGTTTCATTCATCTTCTGGAATTCCAGGTTTTTGCACTTTAAGGGAGAAAAATATACACTACAAAATATGCTTCTTTAGCGTGTAGATTTTTTTTACGCTGATTATTTCAAAGAAAACAGCATACAGAAGAGCTGTGGAAACAGTAAAATCTTCCTGTTGTAAAAGACATTCAGATTTATAAGGAAAATCTCCACTTGTACAAGAGTCTGCCTGGAGGTCACAGGAAGGGAAAGATAACACAGTCTTTAGACACATTATCAGCTGAGAAGGCAGTGATTTAAATCTGCATAACCCTATGCGTGTTTACTATGCTTTTCCTGGTAACCTCTCATCACTGACTCCCCACCCCCAACTTCTTTTGTCTTTAGCTGAAGAGTCTGTATAAGGTGATGGCTTCAACCATTTTAGAGAGTTATTCAGTTTTCCTGGGTCTCTCCTACAAACACAGGGAATATATACATTGTGAAACTTCTCTTTGTTTTTTTTTTTTTTCCTGTTAATCTGTCTCATATCAATTTATGTTAGATGAACCAAAGAACCTAGATGAGAAGGGATTTTTTTTTTCCACCCCTACATTCACAAAACCAAATCAAACCTATTCAAGTAAATGCATGAATTGAAGACATAACTCAATCCTTTTCTCTTTACATTAACTTTCAGAAGCAGTGGAAATCAAACAGACTGAATGTTCTATATACTGCTTATATGGAATATGATACAGGGGGCAGTGAGTTCATAGAAGGGGCGTCTGCAGTTTTCTCAGAACAGGATCCCTGGTCACTTTGAGGTTTACCCATCAGTGCCATTTGAAGTAACGTTCTGCTAGCAACGTGCCACCTTATTGAATTCTTTTGGAGAATTTCACTGCAGGTTTAATCGCCGCTCACCTTGCTGTCGGGCTGTTTTCCTTTATTAACTGACCATTTACTGGCCAGTGGGGTTCTTCTAGCTTTCAAGCTTCTCAAGATACGTCAAATCAGATTATCTGCCTTTATTTTACATGGATCAAATTTTAAGCTTTTCCTAAACTCGTGAAGAAATGATTTCTCACCATTTAATATATGCAAGCTATACCAAGGCATGCATTTACATAACCTGAACTGAGTTAGTCATCAGCTTTGTTAATTAGCTTTGGAAAAGTCAGTCAGTATAACCATAGTACTAAATAGATATATTTGACAAATTTTTGGTTCTACCTTACAAAACAAAGTAGAATGGTTTCTAAATATCAGCTATGGAACAGAGATCACAGATTAGGCTTCATGTACACTAACACAACAATGTCATTGTTCAGAATATTTTTGCTTCAGCAGCTCTCAGGAAGGATTCTATGAACTGGGTTGGCCTTGAAATTAACTTTTAATTGTAAACTGTTTTTGTTGATACAAATCAATATGCTGAGAACTACTTCTATAAAGCCTAATGTTCTAGAATACTTTCATATTGAAATGTTCTCAAACTTAAAGGTAAGTCATTTTGAAATATCACAAAGTACTAAGTGGCATGAAATATGTCAAAAGTATCTTCGGATTTTTAACCAGTTTGAAAATTAGAGTTCGGTGGTTTATGACCTTTTGGAGTGTTCTTGAGTCCCTCTAAGTTTATACTCTATGAAGCCTAGTCATCATATGTTAGGGACAATAAATCTTTTTAACTTCTTGTGTGTGTGGATTGGGAGTATATATTTGTATGCAAGTCCAATAAATGGTTCAGTTCAGTTTTGACTAGATGGACCTTTGTTGGCAAAATAATGTCTCTGCTTTTTAATATGCTGTCTAGATTGGTCATAACGTTTCTTCCAAGGAGTAAGAGTCTTTTAATTTCATGGCTGCAATCACCATCTGCAGTGATTTTGGAAACCCAAAAATAAATTCTGCCACTGTTTCCACAGTTTCCCCATCTATTTGCCATGAAGTGATGGGACCAGATGTCATGATCTTAGTTTTCTGAATGTTGAGTTTTAAGCCAACTTTTTCACTCTCCTCTTTCTTTTTTTTTTCTTTTTTTGAATTTTATTTTTACTTTATTTTACTTTACAATACCGTATTGGTTTTGCCATACATTGACATGAATCCACCACGGGTGTATATGAGCTCCCAATCCTGAATCCCCCTCCCACCTCCCACCCCATATCCTCTCTCTGGATTATCCCCGTGCACCAGCCCTAAGCATCCTGTATCCTGTATCGAACATAGGCTGGTGCTTCGTTTCTTACATGATTCACTCTCCTCTTTCACTTTCATCAAGAGGCTCTTTAGTTCTTCACTTTCTGCCATAAGGGTGGTGTCATCTGCATATCTGAGGTTATTGATATTTCTCCCGGCAATCTTGATTCTAGTTTGTGCTTCATCCAGTCCAGCATTTCTCATGATATACTCTGCATTTAAGCTAAACAAGCAGGGTGACAATATACAGCTTTGATGTACTCCTTTCCCAATTTGGAAACAGTCTGTTGTTTCAAGTCCGGTTCTAACTGTTGCTTCTGACCTGCATACAGATTTCAAATAAACGGTTAAGAAAATATTACTTTTCTGTTAAGTATAAATAATTAGTAACAGATGAAGAAACCAGAAGTTATATAATTTATTCACATAAATGAGGTGAGTTGTTGCATATATAGGTATCGAATTTATGATTTCTTCTCTTCATTGCCAGATCCACTGCACTTAAAAATAATTGATAACTTAATTCAAAAGTAATGGATAATTTGAAAATAATTGTTTTCCCTCATAGTTGCTATACTTATTACATTGCTTCTGACAGCTTACATGCTACTATTTTACTTTCGACAATGTGACAATAATTTTTGATAAACTTTAGTTTTGCAGCAAATTTATGAGAGCCAACCTAAGTAGAAAATATATCTGAGTTGTAAGTTCATTTCAATTTTATTGAGATGTTGTCTGACTTGAATTTATCTTGAATGAACCTGGATTTAAGAATGAAAGATTTGAAAGCTATGTTTTCCTCTTCATTTTATTTATCTATTTAACCTGTCTCTTATACACATCTAGATGTGTATAAGAGACAGGATGAAAGCCTGTGATCAGTTTTGTTGAGTTCTTAAATAAATCTCACTTATGATTCATTATCCTTTTTATATTTTGTTGTATTCTAATTGATATATTTTGTTAATTTTTGTATCTATTTGTATGAAAGATGTTGTCTTATAATTTTATTTTTCCCTCTACTCCTACCTTTTCTGGTTTTAATTAAGCATTTCATTTGATTCCATTGTATCTTCTCTCTTTACATTTTAATTTTCCTTTTTTAAAAAATTATTGCTGGTTGTCCTAGAATTTGCAGTATAAATTAAACTAAGATGTGTGCTGTGCTCAGTAGCTCAGTCATGTCTGACTCTTTGTGATCCCATGGACTGTAGCCCACCAGGCTCCTCTGTCCATTGGATTATCCAGGCAAGGTACTGGAATGGGTTGCCATTTCCTTCTCCATGGGATCCTCCTGACCTAGGGATCAAACCCCCATCTCTTGTGGTTTCTGCATTGGCAGACAGATTATTTACCACTGACCCACCTGGGAAGCCCTAAATAACCTAAGTCTGTCGTTAGATAACATTATAGCACTTCACAAATAGTACAGAGACTTATAATACAGTATTTCTATTGCCTCCAACTCATCCCTTATGACATTACTGTCATCTATTTCACTTACACATATACTATGTATTACTTTAAAAAATAACTATTTTAGATCCATTAAGATTAAGAAAAGTAAGATTTGTTTATATTTTCCTTCTCCAGTGCTCTTTCTGCAGATTCACATTTCTATCTGTAGCATTTTTTTTTTCTCTCTCCTTGAATAACTTCTTTTAACACTTATTTCAGGGCAGGTCTGTTGTTGATAAATTCCCTCAATTTTCATTTATCTAAAAAGTCCCTATTTTTCTTTTATTTTTGAAGAATGATTGGCAGAGTTCCCTCCCCTCCCAACACAGTAAATATTTCATTCTATTTCCTTCCTGTGTGTATGATTTCTGATGAGAAGTCTGCTGTAATTCTTTGTTTCTCTTGGGGAAAGTGCCCTGCATCCACCCCCAGCTTTTTTCAGGATTTTCTTTTTGTCCTTGGTTTCCTGCAGTTTGAAAATGGTATGCCGATATGTATATTTTATAATACTTTTCTTGTTTGGTTACCCCAGAGCTTCCTGGACCTGTGGTTTGGCATATTTTATTTTTATAATGTTCTTGGGCATCATGAAAATATTTATTTTGCTCTGTTCTTTATTGATCTTCCAGTATTCTAAATACACATATGTTGGACTATTTGAAATTCTCCCACAATTCTTAGATGTTCTTTTCTGATTTTTTTTTTTTCATGTCTTTTTCTCTTTGTATTTCAGTTTGGAAAATTTTATTAATCTATCTTCAAGCTTAGTGATCTGTCCTTGGCTGTCTGGTCTACCAAAAAGTTCATCAAAGGCATTTTTCCTGTTGCCATATTTTCGATTTCTACCAATTCCTTTTGATTCTTTCATAGAGTTCTCATCTCTGTGCTAGATTCAGAGAAAAGCCCCTCTGCCGGGTGAAATAAGGCTCTGGTAAAGTTTTTCCCATTGGAGAGAAGGTATTTGGTAAGGAGGCCACTCTGGGAATATTTCGTAATGGTTACTCTACCTCTCCCGGTCTTTTAAGAGCCAACAGGACATCTTTCTTGGCTCCTTACTGTGAGAATCTGGTGGGATTCCTGGAGTAGAAGTGAGAGCCCCTCCTAAGATTGCAGCCCCAAGGAGTTTTTCAAACCAGTTTACTCTCAGGTTCTAGCAATTCATCAATATCACCACTTGGTGTTCCTACCATATCATGGCTTCTGTTCCAGGAAACCCAGCTTTGGTTGTGCCTCTCCGAATTTGCCTGGCTCTCCAGCTTCTGTGATGGACGCTTGCCTTATTTCCTCCATGGGTCTAAGAAAAGTTGTTGATTTTCAATTTGTGTATTTTTTTTCTTGTTGTTTAAAGATGAAAGTGATGACTTCCAAGCTCTTCCATGTCAGAGCTGAAACTAGAGTTCTGGCTTTCTATTCTTATGATAAATTGGCATTCTTTGCTTCCAGGGCTATGTTGTCCTTATAAAACAAATTAGAAAGAATTCCTTCCTCTGCTGTTTTTAAAAATATTTCGTGTGAGAGTGATATTTTATCTTCCTTAAATGTTTGATATTAGTAGAAACTGCCAAACAAAGCTAAGATTTTTTTTGAAAATATTCTAGTTATAAATTCAATTTCTTTAATAATCGAGCTTGCCAGATTTTTCTATTTCTTCTTATGTCAGCTTTTCAAAAAATTAAAATGGCTTTTAAGTCTCTGTCTCTCTTTTTTTTTCCTTCAAGAAATGTTTCCATCTTATGGTCTAACTTACTAACCTGAGATGGCTTACAGTATTTCCGTTATCTGAACATAGCATAATAATAGCTACTAGTTAATTTCTGTTATTGCTAATTTTAGGGCTTCCCAGGTAGTGGAGTGGTACAGTGGTAAAGAATCTGTCTGTCAATGCAAAGGATACAGGAGACACAAGTAATGGCAACCCACTACATTGTTCTTGCTTGCACAATTTCATGGACAGAGTAACTTGGGCTTCAGTCCGTGGGGTTACAAAGAGACAGACATGCCTGACCGTGCATCACATTGCTAATTTTATTTTATTTTCCATCAGTCTTCCTGTAGGGTTTCTGTCCTGTTTTAAAGACTCAGCTTTTGGATTTGTTAATTTTTTCCATGTTTGTCAGTCCTCAGTTCAGTTCAGTCGCTCAGTCGTGTCCAACTCTTTGCGATCCCATGGACTGCAGCGAACCAGGCCTCCCTGTCCATCACCAACTCCTGGAGCTTACTCAGACTCATGTCCATTGAGCTGGTGAAGCCATCCAACCATTTCATCCTCTGTTGTTCCCTTCTCCTCGGGCCTTCAATCTTTCCCAGCATCAGGGTTTTTTCCCCAGTGAGTCAGTTCTTTGCATCAGGTGGCCAAAGTATTGGAGTTTCAGCTTCAGCATCAGTCCTTCCAATGAATATTCAGGACTGATTTCCTTTAGGATTGACTGGTTGGATTTCCTTGCAGTCCAAGAGACTCTCAACAGTCTTCTCCAACATGAAGTTATGGGACTGGATGCCATGATCTTAGTTTTCTGAATGTTGAGCTTTAAGCCAACTTTTCCACTCTCTTCTTTCACTTTCATCTAGAGGCTTTTTAGTTCTTCTTCACTTTCTGCTATAGGATGGTGTCATCTGCATATCTGAGGTGAAGGTGAAGGTGAAGTCACTCAGTTGTGTCCGACTCTTTGCGACCCCGTGGACTGTAGCCTACCAGGCTCCTCCGTCCATGGGATTCTCCAGGCAAGAATACTGGAGTGGGTTGCCATTTCCTTCTCCAGGGGATCTTCCCGACCCAGGGATCGAACCCAGGTCTCCTGCATTGGAGGCAGACGCTTTAACCTCTGAGCCATGAGGTTATTGGTATTTCTCCTGGCAATCTTAATTCCAGCCTGTGCTCATCCAGCCTGACATTCCGCATGATGTACTCTGCATATGAGTTAAATAAGCAGGGTGACAATAAACAGCCCTTACCTTCTCCTTTCCCGATTTGGAACCAGTCTGTTGTTCCATGTCCAGTTCTAACTGTTGCTTCTTGACCTGCATACACGTTTCTCAGGAGGCAGGTCAGGTGGTCTGATATTCCCATCCCTATTTTTGTGTATTTGTTTTATTAGTTAATATGAAAGGTGTGTTTAACATTGCAACTATGACTGTTTCTCTCTTTAGTTCCATCAATTTTGTTTCATACTTTTTAATGTTTTCTCATTAGGTGCATATTTAAGCTTGTTTTGTATTCTGTTGTTTGATCTTTCATTATTATACAACATATCTCTTTGTGTCTAGTAACATCCTTTGTCTTGAATTATAAATTGTCTCCTACTAATATAGCCATAGCAGTTTTTAAAATGTGTTTATTGCTATGTGGTGTATATTTTCCATCTTTTCACTTTCAGTTTCTGTGCCTGTTTTTAATGTATGCATCTCATAGTGAGCATATGGTTGGAATTTGCTTTCTGAAAGCAGTCATACAATATCTGTCTTTTAATTTGAGTACTTAGTCTATTTACCTTTAATGTAATTATTGGTATGGTTGGGTTAAAGTTTACTATTTTAACCCAGGCATTCTATTTATATAATTTTTTTTTGTTCCTCTGTTTTTTTTTTTTTTTTATGTCTACTTTGGGTTTAATTTAATATTCCTAGTGTTTCATTGAGGCTTCCCTGGTAGCTCAGTAAAGAATCTGCCTGCAGTGCAGGAGACCCGGGTTCAATCTCTGGGTCGTGAAGATGCCCTGGAGAAGGAAATGGCAAACCTCTCCAGTATTTCTGCCTGGAAAATCCCATGGACAGAGGAGCCTGGCAGGCTACAGTTCATGGGACTGCAAGAGTGGGACACAATTTAGCAACTAAACCACCCCAGCGTTTCATTTATTTTCTCTCATGGTTTTTAGCTATTATATTATTATTTTAGTGGTTTCTTTGCTAAATAACCTATCACTCTCATTAGAGTCAGTTTAGAATATTTTATCACTGCACAATTTGCACATCACACATTAAGATATAAATATCTTACAGCAGTATATGCACAACTTTCTTTTGTTCTAATTTATCAAATATTATCATTTTACATGAGCTATAAAGCATTTTATAATATTTTTGCTTCAATGTTTCACTTGTTTTCAAAGAGAAATTCATAGGCAAAAAGGATAATAATTTATTTGCTCATATATTTAAGATGTCTTTGGCTCCAGTATTTTCTGAGAAGTCAGTTTCATGCTGACTTGTGTCCTTTACATCCAGTGTCTTGATTTTCTGTGTCTTCATTTCTTTGCCTGCCTTCTTTACGTTTGGTTTATGGCAATTTTACTATCATGTGTATAGGCATGGTTTTCTTTGAGTTTATTCTGGGTTTAATGAGCTTCTCAGATATGTAATTAGACTTTTTTCATCAAATTGAGACCTCAACCATGTATGATCATATATTTATTTCATGTCTTTTTCTCTCTCCTGTCTCTTTTGGGGACCTTATTTGCAGATGTTTGACTGTATGATAGTTCCCCATGGATCACTGAACTGATCATTTTTCTTCTATCTTTTTCTATCTATTATTCAGATTGATTGATTTCAGTCACACTGTGTTGAAGTTTTCTGACCCTTCCTGCTATTTCCAATCTGACATCAAGCTTATGAAAGTGAACTTTTTCATTTCAGATATTTTTACTTTTCATTCTAGGTTTCAATTTGCTTCTTTTTGTACTTTCCTTTCTCATCTGAGATTTCCTATCTCTTTACTCATTGAGGCCATATTTTTCTTTAAGATCTTTAGAGTACCTTTTTAAATTATATTTATTTATATTTATTTTAATATGTGTATATATTTATTATAGTATCTTTATTTCACTACCTTTTAATTCAAATATTTGGATCACCTTGGAGTCATTCTATTCACTACTTTATAATGCATCATACTTTTCTGCTTTCCAACATGCTTATTAATTTCGCATTATTTTTGGAAATTTACAGGTGATAAATTATAAATAGCATAGGTTGTATAGCCTTTTAAAATAATGTAGAGTTTTGTTCCAGCAGTTTGACAATTTAGCAGGGGGCTCCTAGATCTTATCAAGGCTTAGCTTAGGCTTTCTTAGTATTTGGTCCTTATTATTCTAAAGATATTTATTTTCTAGTGTTTCAGCTGAATGGCCAGGATTGATAAGTTCTTTCAACCCTGGTTGGGTTAGAATTTAAGGCTTCCACACTGTGCAACATTTAGTATTTTTGTTTCACTCCCAGTCTTTGTTAGCATCACTCTCTGGCTGACCGCTCAGCATCTTACTCTCTAAAATGTAAAGTGAAGCCCTTGATCCAAGGACTTAAACAAATTGAGACTAGTTTTTTCCTACAGAGGATGAGATGGTTGGACAGCACCACCAATTCAATGGACATGACTTTGAGCAAACTGTGGGAGATAGTGAAGGACAGGGAAGCCTGGCATGCTGCAGTCCATGGGGTTGCAGAGTTGGACACAACTGAGCGACTGAGCAACAACTCTTCCCAAGCAATCTTTTCTCTAACACTTGTCCTACAAAGCATTCCACTGCTTTCTGCAGCTCTAAATCCTGGATTTTGCTTCTCAACCAGTTGGAACTGCCTGGTTTGTTGGTCTTCAATTCCTTATTTTGGTTTAGGGAATCTGTCCCTAGACAAAGCCTTGGTGACCGTGGAATGCAGCTCTTGTGTCATCCTTTTTCTCAGAAAGAATTCCTGTGCTGCCTATTGTCCAAAGCCACAAAAAGACACTTCGAATACTTTGTTCGGCTTTAGGGCTACTTAACAGGTTTGGGCAAGTCTGGTACAAACAAATCTTTCGTATTTGGAAATAAAAGTCCCCAAAAAAGTCCCATATTGTTATCTTTTAAAGAGAAGAATAGCTTCTGGAAGGTGATAATTCCAGTCTTGTACAAGGGGATGTACTGATATATTTATTGCTGGTGAGCATCGCAGTACCTGAGACAAAACAGCGATGACACCTCACTGCACTCAACAAAAAGGTCTAGGTAGAGGCAGAGGAATCTCTATTTTGGTAGCATGACATCTGTTCTCAAAAGCGGTCCTTGGCTTTACATCTAGTGTTTTTGGTTCAGTTCAGTTCAGTTCAGTTGCTCAGTCGTGTCCGACTCTTTGCGACCCCATGAATCACAGCAGGCCAGGCCTCCCTGTCCATCACCAACTCCCAGAGTTCACTCAGACTCACGTCCATCGAGTCAGTGATGCCATCCAGACATCTCATCCTCGGTCGTCCCCTTCTCCTCCTGCCCCCAATCCCTCCCAGCATCAGTCTTTTCCAATGAGTCAACTCTTCGCGTGAGATGGCCAAAGTACTGGAGTTTCAGCTTTACCATCATTCCTTCCAAAGAAATCCCAGGGTTGATCTCCTTCAGAATGGACTGGTTGGATCTCCTTGCAGTCCAAGGGACTCTCAAGAGTCTTCTCCAGCACCACAGTTCAAAGCATCAATTCTTCGGTGCTCAGCTGTCTTCACAGTCCAAATTTCACATCCATACATGACCACTGGAAAAACCATAGCCTTGACTAGATGGACCTTTGTTGGCAAAGCAATATCTCTGCTTTTGAATATGCTATCTAGGTTGGTCATAACTTTCCTTCCAAGAAGCAAGCGTCTTTTAATTTCATGGCTGAAGTCACAATCTGCAGTGATTTGGAGCCCCCCCANTCTGGTATTCCCATCTCTTTTTGTTTAGGGCATCTAAATTCAAAAGGCAGGCAATGAAGATGTAAATCTGGAATTTGTATTAGGTAGCTTAGTAAGTTCAGTTCAGTTCAGTTCAGTTCAGCCGCTCAGTCAGGTCCGACTCTTTGCGACCCCATGAATCCCAGCACGCCAGGCCTCCCTGTCCGTCACCAACTCCCGCAGTTCACTCAGTCGCGTCCATCGAGTCCGTGATGCCATCCAGCCATTTCATCCTCGGTCATCCCCTTCTCCTCCTGCTCTCAATCCTTCCCAGCATCAGAGTCTTTTCCAATGAGTCAACTCTGTGCATGAGGTGGCCAAAGTACTGGAGTTTAGCATCATTCCTTCCAAAGAAATCCCAGGACTGATCTCCTTCAGAATGGACTGGTTGGATCTCCTTGCAGTCCAAGGGACTCTCAAGAGTCTTTTCCAACACCACAGTTCAAAACCATCAATTCTTCGGTGCTCAGCCTTCTTCACAGTCCAACTCTCACATCCATACATGACCACAGGAAAAACCATAGCCTTGACTAGACAGACATTAGTCGGCAAAGTAATGTCTCTGCTTTTGAACATGCTATCTAGGTTGGTCATAATTTTTCTTCCAAGGAGTAAGTGTCTTTTAATTTCATGGCTGCAATCACCATCTGCAGTGATTTCGGAGCACCCCAAAATAAAGTCTGACACTGTTTCCACTGTTTCTCCATCTATTTCCCATGGAGTGATGGGACTGGATCCCATGATCTTCGTTTTCTGAATGTTGAGCTTTAAGCCAACTTTTTCATTCTCCTCTTTTACTTTCATCAAGAAGCTTTTTAGTTCCTCTTCACTTTCTGCCATAAGGGTGGTGTCAGGTAGCTTAGTAAATATTTGCAATTAATTTTTTCTTCCTGTTAAAAGAAAAGAAAAACCTGAAATGGTGTGATTTAACTTTATATGTTTTAACACATAATAAGAGATATGAAAATGTTTACAGTCATGTGATATTGACACAACCATTTTATTTGATTTTAAAACTTATCACCTTTTACAGTATGAAGAATAGTTGAAAGGAGGAGTTAAGCTATTGATATCAGAATTTAAAATTTGGGCTTTCTTTCTTTTATTAGTTTCTAGCTTTTAGATTTATTTTTACCTAAACTGGAGATTTCCCACATGAAATACATTTCATAGCAGTTTTTTTTTTTTTTTTTAATAATCAACAAAATGAAAAAGACATGTGTTAAACATAGAATTCTACATGGCAAAGTATTGGGCATGGATCAGATTACAGTGGCCATTTTTAAACATAACAAAACCCATGCTTCCTCATTTGATTTTGAGTAAAGACTGAAACAGCTGGGTCCCATTCTTTTTCATTCACCCTGCAGACTCAAGAGTATGGTTTTCCAGCTGTCACTCTTAGCATTTTGTGATTAAAATAAAAAATTAACTCACTCCATTCCTTCAAAATGTTTCTACATATTTTCTTCTTACTCAGTTCAGTTCAGTTGCTCAGTCAGGTCCGACTCTTTGCGACCCCATGAATTGCAGCACGCCAGGCCTCCCTGTTCATCACCATCTCTCGGAGATCACTCAGACTCACATCCATCGAGTCAGTGATGCCATCCAGCCATCTCATCCTCGGTCGTCCCCTTCTCCTCCCGCCCCCAATCCCTCTCAGCATCAGAGTCTTTTCCAATGAGTCAACTCTTTGCATGAGGTGGCCAAAGTACTGGAGTTTCAGCTTTAGCATCATTCCTTCCAAAGAAATCCCAGGGTTGATCTCCTTCAGAATGGACTGGTTGGATCTCCTTGCAGTCCA
>SJYT01051326.1:319612-332989 GCA_006410635.1 Cephalophus harveyi | reverse complement strand
GACCTGCCTGCAGAGTTGGCGGCTGCGGGAATGGTGTGCAGCGGGGGGTGGCATTTGAATCCTGACGCGGTTCCCCTGAATTCTGTACCTCACCCCCTGCACCTCTGTCCTGTGAGTCTGGGTGGAGTCTGCTGGCTCTGGGGACCTCTTGGAGCCCTGACCCTAGGATGGGGGGCAGGTGGGCTTCTACAGGGACATCTGGAGGGGCCAGGGCTGTCCTGCCTGCAGGTATGGCCTTTTCCCAAGAGGGCAGATGAGGGTGGGGACCATGGCTCCCAGGCATAGACAACGCAGAGACTGGACACTCGTTTGTGAAGCCCTGAGTCTGCCCGCTCCTTAATCGGCTCTTATTTACAAAGCGTCTCTCCTTTGAGATGCCCTCTCCCACTGAGCCTTAATCGATCAGGCTCAGCACTGGATTCTTCTGCTGAGGAGGCTCTTAAATGGTGAGCTGCCCAGAGGAGCTTCCCCGGGGGCAGGGTGGTGGTGTCCTTGCACCAGGCCTGGGCTCTGAGTGAGTCTTTTACTTCCCCTGGGCCTCTTTCCCTCTCCAGGGGCCAGACGAGCTCTGGGGAGGTTAGGTGGTTTCACTCCCGAGCGATGCAGGTGAACTACAGGGTCACATCCTCAACAGACACGTACTCTGTAAAGAAAACATCCAGTGTTTGTGTGGCTGCTTGGGCTGGTCCCCCTGGAGGGGTGTGCTCTCCGCTCTGCCTGTGGCTCTTGGGGGTCTGGGGTGCCCAGGACAGGGGCTAAGATCCTTCTAGGTCTCCTTGTCTTTGGGCTCAGTGCTTCTCTCTTGGCAGGGTTTCTGGACCAAACTCAGGCATAGCATCCTCTGTCCAGGGATAAAGGGATGCACCCTCACACTCAGGAACACCCTTCAGTGAACTCAGGAGAGAAAGGGATGCAGGAGGACAAGGACTGTCCTCCTTTCTCAAGGGAAGGCCACGGCCCCAAGTCCACAGACAAGCTGCACGATGCCCCCCACCAAAATCATCACTTTCTACCCCCTCCCTGCACTGAGCCCAAACCTGGAGCCCAGCAGTGACCCTTGTGCCCATCTCCCTGAGGTGGCTTTCTCCCCAGCTCCTCACCAGGCACACTGTCTCATTTTCTTAAGTTCCCGCAGCCCTGCACCCACCCAGCTCTGCTCTCCTTCAACGAGGTTGTCCTCTGAGTCTGATTATGAGCATAATTGAGAGCGACTCCCTGGTGAAGTCTTCAGGGACTCGCCGACATCAGGAAGAAGCTGGGTCATTTCCCTCCCATCATCGTTCACAAGTGAAAGATGAATAATGCAAAGCTATCCTGGGGCAGGTTTTAAATTATCGCTTCTTTTTTCCTTCCTTTTTTTTCAAAAAGGAAAAAAAAANGGGACTCGCCGACATCAGGAAGAAGCTGGGTCATTTCCCTCCCATCATCGTTCACAAGTGAAAGATGAATAATGCAAAGCTATCCTGGGGCAGGTTTTAAATTATCGCTTCTTTTTTCCTTCCTTTTTTTTCAAAAAGGAAAAAAAAATGAGAGAGAGAAGAGTGTCAGGGGAGGACGATAGTCATATGCTCCTCCTCCGATCTAAACGCAAAAACTTATAATTGGTTATATTTTCCTGTTATCCAACCACTCACTGGTAGGAACACAGAACTATGAAGAGCCGAGTGTAAGCAAATAGGTGACTCAGAACACTCAGAAGTGAGCAGAGTATACAAACAACCCAGGCTCTGTCTCCAATGTGGAAACTCCTTCAAGGCTCTGTCTCCAGTGTGGAACTCCTTCTTGGCCATTCTGGATTGAGGAGAGTGTCAGCTGGTTAGCAGTGGGAAAGTGGAGAATATTCACCTCTCCCGGGGATGGGAGTGCAGGTGAGGGTCCCACCATGAGCCAGTCTGGGCCCTGGGGCTCTTGGCTGTGCCTGGAGCAGGTGGACATGGAGCAGGGCCCGGGACACAAGCCCAGGTCATCACACGTGGGTGCCCGGCCCTTCAGCAAAGTGCAGTGAACTCCACTGTCCTCCAGAGAAGATGGCTTCCCAGAGGCCTCTGCCCTCAGGGGACAATGCAGATCTGGAAGTGGCTTAAAAACTCCCAGACCACAGTGTGTTTCTTAAGAGCACCCAGTCACCCCACCCTTCAAAGACGGGGTCATAGATGAAGCCAGACGCCCCCACGGTCATTGCACAAAGTTGTTGGGTCCCAGGCTGCTGTGCCTCAGTGCCATAAATTTCCCCCACTAAAAAATTATTTATTTATTTTTGGCTGTGCTGGGTTTTCATTGCGATGCAGGCTTTTCTCTAGATGTGGCAAGTGTGGGGGGGTACTCTCCAGTTGCGGTGCACGAGTTTCTCGTTGCAGAGACTTCTCTTCTTGGGGAGTGCAGGCTCTAGGGTGCATGCCAGCTTCAGTAGTTGGGGCACGTGGGCTCAGGAGTTGTGGCTCCCTGGCTCTAGAGCACAGGCTCAGTAGTTACGGCACGTGGGCTTAGCTGCTCCGTGGCATGCGGGATCTTCATGGACCAGCGATCGAACCTGTCTTCTGCACTGGTAGGATTCTTTGCCACTGGGCTATTAGCGAAGCCCTCCCCCCACTTTCGAGAGAATAGCATAAGCACAAATCCACCCGATTCAATAAAAGGGTGGACTTTCTAAATTTATTAGAAAATGTCCAAGCTAGCTCCCTGTGGGACCTGTCCACCAGACGAGGTAACCCTGATGTCCATAAGGACGCTTCTTAATCAAGGGGCGCAGGGTGGGCTCCCTCCCCCCAGAGGTGATAGTGGGCTCTCACTACCCTGGGAAGCTCCTCCTGGGGAAGGTGCCCCACACATTCCACCGCTCTTGATGGGCAGTGCAACCCCGGACCCTTAATGCTGAGGGACAAGGCTTCTGTGAGGCTGGAGCCTGTGACTGCAATCTGCGTAAGCAGATAAGGGAGGGATGATGCAGGCAACAGAGAATCCTGTTCTTTAACTTGCTAGTCTCGCCTGCTCTCTGGTCTCGAGGCTGGCCATGTGCCCAGGAGCCATGTGCCAGCACCGCTCTGGGTGGGAGACGCGCAGCTGAGGGTCAGAGGTCTGGGACCAGGACCTGCACTGAGTTTCCTGGGAGATGAGGGGAGAGGAAGTCCTCAGGTGGAAGGCCCTGGGAGCCGATTAGGCTGGGGCTGCTTCTCTTTCATCACAGAGGTCAGCCTGTGCCCGTGAGTCTCACTCTGCTACCATCTCTGGTATCCACCCCTTTCCTTTAACCGGCGTCCAGCCCTGCCTGCTCCTGTTCCTTCTTAAAGTGACCAAGATCGCTCGCAGTCTCGTCGGACCCTCTTGGTGGCCTTGATATTGGGGAAGGAGGTGGCCCATCCCAGCAGAAACATGACCGATGTAGGGCTTGGTGCTTCCAGATTACAGAATTTGGGGGTCTGTGCTCAGAATGAGACATGAGGGGATGACACGCTGTGCCTGCGTGTGGACTCACACCGTGTGTGATGGAACGCAGGTGCATGAGAGTCACCCTCCAGTATCAGTGTTATTTACGGCTCTCTCCTTGGTCTCTGATTCACCAGCCTTCCTGTTTTCATTGCTTCCTTACAGCTTTGGGTTAAACATGCTTCAAATAAGGAAACAGCGTCCTACCCATCCCAACTCCCCCAAATGTCAGGTCTAGTACTGATTTTCACTGAGGATAATTAGATTTCATGAGAAAAAAAGAGAGGCACCAAAATCTATCAGATAGTTCATTCCTCTACCTCTGACTTCCCTTTCAATATACATTTGAAATATGGTACATTTTGTTTGCCTGCAAGCATGTATATTTAAAATATTTAACTAGGGTTCTGTCTGCAGCCTTCTGGCTGGTTTCCATGGCAGCTAAGGACCGACAGAATAAAATGGTATTTAACAAACACAAAATAAAACAACAGAAAGATAGCTCCCTTCTTTAACAAATAGAGCATGGGAGCCATTCTAAACAAACATTTGCATGAGTTTGGTTCTGAAAAGGCACTTGGTGGAATTTTTTTACATCCACAACACAATGGGGAAGACCAATGCCCTATCCTTGCCCCCCCCAAAGCAACTATGGTATTTCTTACTTCCCATCTCTTCTAAGAAGGGGAGGGAGACTGTTTTGAGAATTCCCATAAAAGTCATGAAAGGTCTCCTGCATGAAACAGCATGATTATTTCCTTGTGTATCCATATTTGGAAGGAAAGTCTGAAGCTAACACTTCTGTGCTCGCTGCCTGGTGTGCGGGGGATGCGGGGGTGGGGTGGAGTGGGGGATGGGATGGACTCCCCAACCCCCCGGGCTCGTTCACTTGTACCCAGAACAACCCAGGAAGGGACGGGCTGACGCGGTTGTCACTCACACCTGGGCAGAGGTCCAGGGACTGGCCAGGTTCATCCAGCTGTGACGGCGGCTGGGGTCTGAACTCGGCCTCCCTGCTCCTCACTCGCAAGGTGAAGCCCTGACGCGGAGGGCGGATGTCGCCGTGCCGTGCCATGCTGACACCACTGCCCCTGTTGCCTAAGCAGACGGGTCAGGGACTGTGGGGTGGGAGCATCCCTGGGGAACCACTGAGCCCTGGTTCTTCAGGCAACTTGTTTCCATCACCATCATCCTCAGGGAAGCTTTGTGTTCTCAAATAGTTTGAAAACCTCATTTCTCTTAACAGACGCTCAAAGCACACCCCTTGCCCTCTCCAGCCTCGTGTCCCCCGCAAAAGGAAGACACAAGATAATGTGTCTCCCAGGGCCTGAGAAGTTCCCCCTGATCCCACCAGGCTCTAAACTAGGCTCTCTGCACTGCCAACGTGTGGAAGCAGGGCGTGCTCTGGGGGGCGTCCTGTGCACTTGTAGGGTGCTGGGTCCACGCGATGCCAGGAGCACCCCCAACCCTCTGTGACAACCCAAACCCCAGGCTTCTCCTCCTGGAGAAGCCCCGAGCGCCCTGCTGGGGGACCTGCTCTAGAGAATTAGGACAATTATGTTTTGCCAGCAACAACGTAAATGAAATTACTCTTTAGTTTACAGAAAGAAGTACAATTACAGTAAGAGAAGATAAATAAATTAGCAAGTTAAGCCAAAATGTATGATTCTTCTTGGAGTTGCAAGCGGGGGGACTGGTTGGGATCGCTCACATTGGTGTCAATTAGTGAGAAAAACAGTCGGTTTCGTCAGCATGGATGATTCTGGAAGGCTTCGGTCAGGACGAGCATTTTGTGGGTGGTGAGGGAGGGTCTCTTCCTGTTTGTACTTGCATCTTGGCTCCTACACAGCTGCAGGAGAGGCGATGAGGGATGCAGGGGTGTGTCCTGCAGAAGTGACGGGTGTCCCCTCATGGGAACAAGGAGGCAGAGTGGTGGGCTTGGCTGGGTGGGGATGGCTTCCGCCCTCTGAGGCTTCTGTATTTTCAGGTAAAAGAGAAGCTGAGAGGAGGGAGGTGCTAGGGTCTAGGTGGTGGGTACTGGGTGGTGGGACCTCCTGGAGCTACAGAAGGAATGGACAGTGGCCGGCTGGAGCACAGTGGTGAGACGCGATGGTCCCCATGGGGCGGGAGAGGCAGCCAGGCCAGCCCCTGGGGGCCTTCACCCCACTTAGTAAACAGCCCTGACCAGAGCCCACTCCTTGCCTCTTTCTCAGCAGAGACACAGCAGGAAGCAGGCCGGGCATGGTGCTGGCCTAGCTAGGGTTGCTGCAGAAAAAGCCTCACCCTCCCACCCTTGCTCTCAGCTCCCCCTGGAACACCTACATAACTTAGAATAGACACAAATGCCTCTCCAAGGGCCACCTGACCTGGGCTCTGCCTAAGGGTGCTCCCCTAGCCCAAGGGTGCTCCACCTCTACCTGCTTCTCCTATCTCCGGTCTCGACTCAGATGTCGCACTCCTGGCCCCTTGGACTGACCAGCAGCCTCTGCCTTCTACCGTCCCAGCCCTGGGTCATTCCCCACTCCCAAGACAGGCCAGGGAAAATGACCAATGATTGTCATGCCTTTCTCCCTGGCCCTGGACCCCGGGCACCTCTCCTCTGCAAAACGCAGACCCTGACACTCGTTCAAGGACGTCAGCAGCCTGAAATGTGGTCCGAGCTGGCCCTCTTCCACCGTGTCACTCCAGCTCTCCCCGGGCAGCCGGGAGCCCTCCCAAACTGCAGAAGGTGCAGCTTCCAGGGCTTAGAACTCACTCCTGCCTTCGCACTTGCAGAGTTAACAGCTGCAGATTTCTGGGGAGCACTGTGCCCCCACTGAGGTCTAACACTGATCACCCATCGCTGGGCATGGATTTCTTTCCTGGCAGTCTGTGTGGGTCTGTGACATGGACTCTCGGTTCTCAAGTCCCCTAGGCAGTCAAGCCTGTGCCTGAAGCGCCGAGCTTGCCATCACACATGAATGCGGCTGCCACCCTCTGGAGAACAGGCACATGGACAGCAGAGTGCTCGCTTGCCGGCTGTACCCTCACGTATTGGCCACACTGGGAGCCTCTGTTTTGGTCACGTGGAGGCCACCTTTTGGAAAAGCATAAAAGGACCGTTTTGCTACTTTCTGAAGGTGCGTGCATACTCTGCTTCCACGGCTCCACCTGATGATCTTCACGTGCTTTCCCAAGGTGACACTGAGCGTGGCAGGCTCCTTTAGTTAAGACTCCCAAGTGGGCAGCGTAGGGTTAAGGCATGGGTGCTGGTCCTCTGGCGCTCATGAAGGGCTGCTCAGGGGCCGGCCTTTCCTTAGGGGCCTCATTGCTGGGGGCGCAGGGTGTGTCTCAGAAACTGCTTCTCAGCCAGGTCCTCTCCATTCTGTGTCCTCTCACAGATCTGAGTGTCTGTGATACAGATGGGCTCCTTCTACTCATGGAGGCAGACCGTGGGGATGGGGCTTTAACACCTGTGGTCTTGGCAAGATGTCCTGCTGGGACTGGAGACCCGAGCAGCAGTGGGAAGAGGACTGAAAGCTCTGAACTCTCATCCACCTTCAGGAGGCTACATGGATGGTGTATGTCTCCACCCCTGGGGTCGGGTCTCCACCTCAGCTGGAAGGCACTGGCGACATCCCCAGTGACTGACTGTCCTGGGCCCACCACAGACAGGGGCTTCCACGGCAGACACTCATGTCATGGTTCTGGAGGCCAGAGGCCAAGACCAGGTGTGGGAAGGGCAGTCCCTCCGCAGGGCCGAGTGAGAGGCTCGCCCCAGGCCCTTCTCCTGGAGCCTGGTGGTTGGCGGTGTCCTTGTTTTGCAGAAAGGTCGCCTCCATCCTTGTCTTCACCTTCACACAGGTTCTGCCCGGGACTGTGCCGTTGTGCTGTGCTTAGTCACTCAGTCGCATCTGACTCTTTGCGACCCCATGGTCTGTGTCCTGCCAGGCTTCTCTGTCCATGGGATTCTGCAGGCAAGAAGACTGGAGTGGGTTGCCATTTCTTCCTTGAGGGGATCTTCCTGGCCCAAGGATCAAACTTGCATCTCCTGCATTGGCAGGCAGATTCTTTACTGCTGCGCCATAGGGGAAGCACCAAGGACTGTGTCTGTGTTCAAATTTCCTCTTTAATAAGTTCACCAGTCCCGTAGGATTAGGGTCCCTCTACCCCAAGGACCTCACTGGAACTAATTACGTCTGACAACCTGGTCCCATTCTGAGGAACTGTGGGCTAGGACTTCCCCACAGGAACTCTGGGGGCACAGTCCAGCCCAACACTTGGGGAGGTGGAAATTCCAGGGAAAGATGGTGCTTTGGCATCTGGGCCCGGGCACAGGATAGCGTGACTGAGTTTATCTTTCATAGATGCTGACACACTCTACAATCTAATATTAGTTTCATAAACAACAGTTTCCTTTTTTGCAAACTATACCCACAGGTCCTATTGACACTTTCAAGTGCTGCACAGCCAGCCAGATGACGAGGGTGCAAGAACTTGATCTCAGTATCGACTGTGAGGCCGAACGTCGCTCCAATTCCTTGGGGGCGATGCAGCTCTCCCGTGGGAAATATGTGACCTCATTTGCATTTTCTAATTGAATTGCTATCAGCTTTCCTGCAAGACTGCACACAAAAACCTTCCAGATTCCAGCCCTGCTGATATCACCCACAAAAAGACCGCCTTTAAATGGTTGCTAAGAAGGGAGAGGAAAGGGAGAAGTTGCCAGGAGTTTATGGTTCACCTGACTGTAAAGCTGCTTTTGCCTGCTCCCTGAGAGTCGCTGAAATAACAGACGAGGGAGACCGCGCTTGATGGGACCTGACGCAAGAGAGCAGGGATTTACGGGAACCGGGAAATTAGGGGTCCCTTTGCGCCCTCCTCCGGGGATTCGCCTCAAGTCTCCTTTCATGAGAGTTTCTTGGGACTTTTAACACTGCAAATAGCTCCTTTGCAGCAGGCTCTTTGACTTCCCTGGGGGATCAGACCAGGGCATCTGCCTTCAATGCAGGAGACCCGGGTTTGATCCCTGAGTGAGGAAGATCCCCTGGAGAAGGACATAGCCGACTCACTCCAGTATTCTTCCCTGGAGAATTCAACAGACAGTGGAACCTGGCAGGCTACAGTCCATGGGGTCACAAAGAGTCTGACATGACTGAGTGATT
Source organism: Cephalophus harveyi (assembly GCA_006410635.1). Lineage (NCBI taxonomy): Eukaryota > Metazoa > Chordata > Mammalia > Artiodactyla > Bovidae > Cephalophus > Cephalophus harveyi. The sequence goes on along the minus strand of SJYT01051326.1, from coordinate 324,422 downwards.
AACACTTTCAATTTGTGTTTCTAGAACCTTCTACCAGCAGAACTCCCACTTGTGGTGTACCCCTTGAACTCCCCACCTTTCCAAACCCAGCCAGAAAGCCCTCTGCATGCACTGAAAAGATGCTTTGAAATTGTGAAGTATAAAGGACCTGTGGGAAAGTGCTTGCAACTTCAGCAAACCAACACAGGAATGATAATAGAATGAACACCTGGCCCAGGTCCCCCCACTCATTCCTCAAAGCCCCCTAGGCCCGCCTCCTCCTGCCTCCTCTGTGAGGTTGTACACACGCTCCATGTTGTCCACGTCTGGACCACAGTCTGCATTTCCCGGCCCTCTATCCCTCGATGCATGTCTGTGGGATTTGCCTATCCTGTTCATTTTTGCTGCTACACAGAATTTCACTGCATGAAGCCACCACCAGGTTCTTAACCAACCTAATGCTGATGAGCCTTTGGGTTCTTTTCAGGTTCATCAAATTCTGGTGCAGAGCTCTTGGTATGAACGGGCACATACTTCCTCTGGGCTTGTACCTATAACCAGCGGCTTGATGAAAAATACACACTTGGTCTCTGCTCCTCATTCCTGACACAGAGCTCTTGAAACCCCTGCAACCTCTGCAGTGGTGGATTGACAGGGGTACCTTACCCACGGCTCCTAAGTCCCTAGGAATTTCCTGGGTGATAGAGCATCTTCTGTTCTAGAGAAGTGACTCTGGGTGGGCTCCTGGAGGGGGCTGGTCCAAGAAAGTCTGAGTCATGACTAGTAACTTGGAGCTGTCAGCCCCCTGCCCACTCCATCCTCTGGGGAGGGGAGAGGGGCTGAGTTGAGAAGTTGAGTTCATGGATCCTGCCTGCGGGATGAAACCTCCATAAAAATCCCTGAGCTCTGGGGTGTGGAGAGCTTCTGGGTTGGTGAACACATCCATGTGGCAGGAGGGTGGTGCACCCATCACCACGGGGATAGAAGCCCTTGCATTTGAGACCCGTCTGGACCTCCTCCTATGTAGTGCTTGACCTGGACATTCCTTCATGATAAACCAGGAAGAGTAAGTGTGTGCTGCCCCTAGTTCTGCGAACCTTTGTAAAATGATTGACCAGAGGTGTGGGTGGTGAGAACTGAGTTGGACAGGAGCGAGTAACCAGGAGACTCACCACTTGTGACCCACATGTGACGGGAAGTGGGCTTGTGGACTGGGCCCTGAGCCTCACGGTCTGTGCTGACTCTGGGCTGCGAGGGTCAGAACTGAATTAAATTAGAGAACACCCAGTTGGTGTCCATGGAAAGTCAGAGGATTGGCTGGGGTGGAAAACCTACAGCTTTGGTGTCAGAGGTGTGAGAAAAGGAACAGTTTTCCTCTCAACTAGGCAAAGGTATATTCAAATTTAAATGGAAAATGCTGATTGTTACTGGAGAGGCTGTACCATAATGCATCCCCACCAAGCACATGGGAATGCCATTTCTCCACATTCTCACCAATGTGAGAACTGGTACTGCCAGTCTTTTGAAGGCTAGTCATTCTGGTAGGTTTTTGGCTTTTATCTGCATTGCCCTGATGAGGTTGACATGTCTCACACTGACCCACCACCAGGCTCTCCTCTTTCATGGACAGCTTGTTGTTTTTTAATTTTTCTCCTATCAGCTTATCTGTCTTTACATAATGATTTGAGGCTCTCTCTATATTCAGGTGGATAAGGAAATGGCAACCCACTCCAGTATTCTTCCCTGGAAAACCCTACAAACCGAGGAGCCTGGTGGGCTACAGTCCACAGGGTCACAAAGAGTTGGACACGACTGAGCTTGCATGCTCATCTATATTCAGGACGTGCCTCTTTGTCAATCAATAAGTGTCACAAATATCCTCTCATCTCTGGTTTATCTTTTCACTTAAAAAATTATTTATTTTTTAATTGAAGGATATTTGCTTTACAGTCTTTCTGCTTTTTAAAGTAGTGATAAGTAGATTCTCATTTTTCATGAAGTCAAATCATCAACCTTTGCTGTAGTCTCTGTGCTTCATCAAGGGAACATTTCATGCAAGGATGGGCTCGATAAAGGACAGAAATGGTATGGACCTAACAGAAGCAGAAGATATTAAGAAGAGGTGGCAAGAATACACAGAAGAACTGTACAAAAAAGATCTTCACGACCCAGATAATCATGATGATGTGATCACTCATCTAGAGCCAGACATCTTGGAATGTGTCTGTGCTTCATCACATATAAGAAAGCTTTCCCCACACATCACTCCCAATTCTCTTCTATTTGTCTGCTTTGTCTTGCACACTCAGAGTTACAATCCACCTGGAACTGATCGGGGTGTAGCATGGGGGTAGGGGTCACTTGGGACTTCCCTGGTGGTTCAGATGGTAAAGAATCCACCTGTAATGAGGGAGACCTGGGTTGAGAAGATCCCCTGGAGGAGGGCACAGCAACCCACTCCAGTATTCTTGCCTGGAGAATCCCCAGGGACAGAGGAGCCTGGCAGGCTGCAGTCCATGGGGTTGCAAGGACTCGGACGTGACTGAGCGACTAAGCACAACACAGGGGTCACTCGACTTTTCCCCTTTCGGGTACCCTATTGGCCCAGCATCACTTATGGAAAAGACAGTCCTCCTCCACTATTCTGAGTAGGCTTGGCAATTTTTTTTGTTAAAGGGTCACACAGTTAAATATTTTAGACATTGCAGGTCAAGAAGCAAAGTCGAGGATATTAATTTAAGTGCTTATACAAGCATTTGAAATTACAGGAACCATTCTTAGCTTGCAGGCATCAGCAGGCAGGTGGCAGGTCAGATGTGACCTGCGAGCTGCAGTTTACTGGCCTCTGCCATCCAGCGCCACTCATAAAAAATCCAGTGTTGGCACCGTGTGTATTTGACAAGGTAAATCAAGTCATTTACGTGAAGTTGGTGAATTTTGTTGTATAAAAGTTAAACCTCCATGAAGATGAGTGAAAGTGAGTTGCTCAGTTCTGTCCCACTCGTTGCGACTCCATGAACTATACAGTCCGTGGAATTCTCCAGGCCAGAACACTGGAGTGGGCTTTCCCTTCTCCAGGGGATCTTCCCAACCTAGAGATCAAACCCAGGTTTCCTGCACTGGAGGTGGATTCTTTACCAGCTGAGCCACAAGGGAAGCCCAAGAATACTGGAGTGGGTAGCCTATCCCTTCTCCAGAGGATCTTCCTGACCTAAGAATTGGACTGCGGTCTCCTGCATTGAAGACGGATTCTTTACCAACTGAGCTATCAGGGAAGCCTTCCGTGAAGATAAGACTTTCCAAAATGTTAAATATTTTTTCTGGACTATTATGTTCCATTTGTTTGATCTCAAACAGTACTATCTAATGACTGTAGTTCTGTGGCTCTCAGATGGGGCTCCTGGGGAACATCTGAGGATGACATGAAACAGCTTTGTTGCAAACAGGGGTGGTGGGGTGCTGCTAGCATCTGGAGGGGGCAAGGGATGCTGGCAAACATCCCACAGTGCACAGGGCTGCCCCACATCAGAGATGATCTGGCCGCAAACGCCAGCAGTGGTGAGGTTGAGACACTGGTGTGGTTTATTCGGAGTCCTGATGTCTGAAGCACCTGGGCCTCCCATTTTTGTGTCATTCTAGGTTATTCCTGCATGTGTGCTCAGTCATTCAGTTGTGTCCAACTTTTTGAGACCCCATGGACTGTAGCCCACCAGGCTTCTCTGTCCATGGGATTCTCTAGGCAAGAATACTGGAGTGGGTTGCCAAGCCCTCCTCCAGGGGATCTTCCCACACCAGGGATGAACCTACATTTCCTGTGTCTCCTGCATTGCAGGCAAATTCTTTACCACTGAGCAACCAGGGAAGCCCTTTGTATTTCTCTTTAAAAATTTAAAGTCCCCTCTTAGCGTTTCTATAGAAAAGCAAAGAAAAAACATGTTGGATTTTTGCTGGGATTGTGTTAAATCTATAGAAACCTTTGGGTAGAATTGACATCACCATAACATTAAGCCTCTTATGAACAGGGTGTATCCCTCTATTTTCAAAGATCTTTAAGTGTTCTCAGTAAACGTAGGGAATTCCCTGGTGATCCAGTGGTTAGGACTTCATGCTTTCACTGCCAAGGAGCCGGGTTCAATCTCTGGTATGAGAACTAAAATCCCACAAGCTGCAGAGTACAGACAAAGAGAAAAAAATTGCTCAGTAATATGTAAGGGTCTTGTATAATTAACGCAGTTATAATCAGTATCTGGTTCAGATTTTATTTTCTAACTATTCCTGGTCTGTTGTTGTTGTTCAGTTGCTCAGTCGTGTCCAACTCTTTAGACCCCAAGTACTGCAGCACGCCAGGCTTCCCTGTCCTTAACTATCTCCTGCAGTCTCAGTTCAGTCCAGTTGCTCAGTCGTGTCTGACTCTTTGCGACCCCATGAATTGCAGCACGCCAGACCTCCCTGTTTGTCCATCACCGACTCCCGGAGTTCACTCAGACTCACGCCCATTGAGTCTGTGATGCCATCCAGCCATCTCATCCTCGGTCGTCCCCTTCTCCTCCTGCCCCCAATCCCTCCCAGCATCAGAGTCTTCTCCAATGAGTCAACTCTTCGCATGAGGTGACCAAAGTACTGGAGTTTCAGCTTTAGCATCTTTCCCTCCAAAGAAATCCCAGGGGTGATCTCCTTCAGAATGGATTGGTTGGATCTCCTTGCAGTCCAAGGGACTCTCAAGAGTCTTCTCCAACACCACAGTTCAAAAGCATCAATTCTTTGGTACTCAGCCTTCTTCACAGTCCAACTCTCACATCCATACATGACCACAGGAAAAACCATAGCCTTG
>SJYT01051326.1:236932-318384 GCA_006410635.1 Cephalophus harveyi | reverse complement strand
TCACCATCTGCAGTGATCTTGGAGCCCCAAAAAATAAAGTCTGACACTGTTTCCACTGTTTCCCCATCTATTTCCCATAAAGTGATGGGACCGGATGCCATGATCTTCATTTTCTGAATGTTGAGCTTTAAGCCAACTTTTTCACTCTCCACTTTCACTTTCATCAAGAGGCTTTTCAGTTCCTCTTCCCTTTCTGCCATAAGGGTGGTGTCATCTGCATACCTGAGGTTATTGATATTTCTCCCGGCAATCTTGATTCCAGCTTGTGTTTCTTCCAGTCCAGCGTTTCTCATGATGTACTCTGCATAGAAGTTAAATAAGCAGGGTAACAATATCCAGCCTTGACGTACTCCTTTTCCTATTTGGAACCAGTCTGTTGTTCCATGTCCAGTTCTAACTGTTGCTTCCTGAGCTGCATATAGGTTTCTCAAGAGGCAGGTCAGGTGGTCTGGTATTCCCATCCTACAGTCTGTAGAGATGCAATTGCTTTTACATCCAGCATCCTTGCTAACATCATTCATTAATTCCAATAAATTAGCCTCAGATTATTTTGGATTTTCTACATTCACAATTATATAAGCTATACACAATGCTAGTTCTGTTTATTCTGATTTCTTTTTCTTGCCTCAACTCACTGGCTTGCAGCTCTGGCGTGTGATGTAAGAGTGTCCTTGTCCTATTTTTGAAGTCAAGGAAGGTTTTGAGTATTCCAACTGTAGTTCAGATGCTTGCTATAGATACTCTTTTGTGAAATTAAGAATGGCTTCTTTTCTCACTTGCTGAACAGTTTCATCTTGAATGGGAGTTAAATTTAATAATCACTCTTCAGATGATCATGTGGTGTTTATTCTATTTTGCATTACTTGGATTAATGTTTAAGTGTTAAACCAAATCTTGATTTCTTGAAACAGACAAATGCGGCCATTGCTTATCCCATGTAAACATGGGTAGATTCATGTGTGTTAAAATTTTGCTTAGGATTTTTTCCCATTTCTTCTGAGTGGACAGGCATGTAATGATCCTCTTTCTCATGGTTCTTTCAAGGTCCTTGCTGGCTTTGGGAAAAGTTCCTGTTGGTTCCAACATGGTCCCCATTTGGTTGGGGGAGCCATCCCTTTTGTAGGATGAGTTTTAACTCCTTATAGCTTGGGTAAAACTTATCAGTGGAGCCATCATGGTGAGAGTAATTTTTTGTGTGTGCTAAAAATCTGAACTAAAACTTTATTCACAATAATAAAACAGTTCAGATGTTCCTTTCACGTTAATTTTGGTAAACTTTATATTCTAGAATGCTACCTATTTCATCTTTGTTTTCAAATATATTGGTATAAATTGTATATAATGTCCTCAAGTGACCCTTCTAATGTCTGTGTGATTGGTCATGAAGTTCTCTTGTCATTCTAGATAGGAATTATTTTCAGGTTCTTTCTTAGTCTACAGTTTAGTAGTTAAACTACTAAACTGAGCCAACTTCTGTCTTTGTTGATTCTATTATTTTCTATTTCATTATATTCTCCTCTTTGTTTTATTATTCCTTTCTACTTTGTATTTCATTTCCCATTTTTATAATTTCTTGAGATAAGTGTTAAAATTGCTGATTTTTTGCAGTGTTTATCTTCTAATATATGTAAACATTTCCATCTGGCATGACTTCAGTGATTAATACATCCCAAATAGTTTTATTACTCAGTTCAAAATAATCTCCCATCTCCATGTGATTTATTTTCTACCCAAGGGTTAATAAGAAGGCATTTACTTAACTTCCAAATCTATGGGGATTTTTCAGTACTTTTCTTTTTTATTGATTTCTAGTTTAATTGCTCTGTGGTAAGAAGAACAGAAACTACATTTTGATTCTAAACTTCTGAAGCATTTTGAAGTTTGGCTAATTTTTGTAAATATTCTGAGTATACTTGATACTTAACTTCCAAATCTATGGGGATTTTTCAGTACTTTTCTTTTTTATTGATTTCTAGTTTAATTGCTCTGTGGTAAGAAGAACAGAAACTACATTTTGATTCTAAACTTCTGAAGCATTTTGAAGTTTGGCTAATTTTTGTAAATATTCTGAGTATACTTGTAAACAATCTGTATTTAGCCGCAGTTGGTTTCATGTACATTTCACCAAGGTCAGACTTCTTAATTCTGTGCTTCTAATCTTCTGTTTTCTAGTTTGTCTGCATGTTCTATTGTTTACTCACAGATGTTAGTTAAAATTTACCATTAATTTCATACTTGTTTATTTGGCTGGTATTTCCCTGCCCCCATGCTTTTACTTCAAGCTTTTCTGCATCCTTACACTTTTTAGATGTATCTTTTGTAAGCTGCATGGTGGCGGTTGAGTCGCTAAGTCATGTCCTACTCTTGTGAGTCCATGGACTGTAGACTCCTTGGACTGTGGCCTGCCAGGTACCCCTCTGTCCATGGGATTCTCCAGGCAAGAATACTGGAATGGGCTGCCATTTCCTCCTCCAGGGGATCTTCCTGACCCAGGAATCGAACCAAGGTCTCCTGCACTGCAGGCAAATTCTTTACTGACTGAGCTATAAGGGAAGCCCTGTAAGCTGCATATGGATAGATTTTGAAAAATATATTGTCAGTTTGTTTTTTTCCAAGTACAAGAGTTAATCTATTTTTAATGATTACAATTAATAATATAATTGTAAATCTCCCCCATGGGCCTTTGATTATCATCTGCTTTTCCTCTTAATTTTTAGTTATCTTATTTTGTTCCTCCAGTCATTTTCGGTTGAGTGCTAGAAATTGTATACAAAAGAAGACAGATATAATTTCAGGTCTGGCATGATACCCTCCCTTGGAGAAGATCGATATTTGCTTCTGGCAGGTGACTAAGGACACCAGCCATCTGGATCACCTCAATCCATTTGCACAGAGTGACATTGTTCAAAGGTCGGCCCTGCTTTGTAAGGGCGCGTCAGTCAGTGTCCCACACCGGTGCTCCTCCCTGTCCTTCCAGGCACCACCCTGGTGAGGACCCCGTGGCTGAGATGAGCAAAGGACTCCAAGGGCTGGGACCATGCCAATGACAGCAAGAAGATCTACTATTTTTCACCTCTTTGGGGACGATGGTCTCCTAGAATCTGCACCCTGCCTGACCTCGCATCATCCCACACAATCCTCTTAACAACCCTTGGGTGGGATGTAGGCAGTGTTGCTGACCCATTTTCCAGAGTAATAAGGCCTCAGAGAGGTTGAATGCTTGTCCCAGAACATCAGCTGGTAAGCTGGAAGAGCTTGATCCAGACAATCCAGGGCAGCCAGGCTCTGTTATGATGCTGGGCTCAGCTGTGCCTAGAAAGTCCCTTATTTACTCCTTTCCAGAACATCAGTTCTCCCATGTAGCAAGAGGCTGCAGCCACACAGCTCAGCTTCCCCACCTGTAAAGCGGGGACGGTGACAACGCCCACTTTGGGAGATGTTGTGAGGATCGATTTGGACACACTTAGGGAAGGGTCCTAGAAAGTCAGGGCAAGGCTCTTTGGGTTTGAAGGTAGGAAGCACGGAGCCCTTAGCAACGAAGGTGATGGGAAATAAACAGGGAAGGACCGGCTCAGGTGGGTGGCAGGGACGTGCCCACTGCCTACACGGTTGCGTGTCATCTGTTGAGGGTGCGGCCCCATAGTCACCCCACGGATGCCCTTAACCTGGGACATGGAATCTGCAGATCAGGTGCTTCTCGGCCCCGCCTGCCATGGGGTTGGAGATGCATGCATCCTGGGGATTGTCTAATTGCGGTCACCTTCTTGGAAGATCAGAGGATTAACTGCCTCAGAAATCACTTCATTAACATGCTTGACAAAAGGTGTCATTATGTTTTTAATTAGTGCCTTTTATCTGAGGCCATCCATGGGCTTTAGAGAGCCCTGCTCCTTGGCCACAAGGCACCGTTTCCGGTTCCGCATTGCAATTGCAGTCAAGATGTAAGCCTTCTACTGCTGCCCTTGGCTCAGCCCTGGCAGGGAGGGGGCCCCCATGAGGGCTATGTTGCCCACCATGGTGTGGCTGGTCATGATCACTCAGGAAGGGATGGAAAACCACATCCATCTCAGGACTTTCAACATCCTCAAAGTGAGACTCACGGTCTGAGGGGCACCCCTGTTAGAAATGTGTTTCAATACCTAGCTAGTTCAGCACACCCCGAGGGCACTCAAGATGTCATCAGCAAAGGTGTCAGCCCACCTCCCAGGATAAGGCTAGCCGCCGAGTCACTGATTTTCTAACCTAAATCACCTCCTGGTGCTTTACCAATATGGCTTAAAAATAAGACAAAAATGAAACACAGCCCCAGTTTTCCAAAGTGAGTTCCTCAGAACACCTGCCTTGAAAGATTTCCCATAAAAAAGGTTCCTTTGTCAAATAGGTTTGGGGAAACTTACAGACTGTGTCCCACTGGGGTTTGCTGAGCCCTTTAGTCCTGTGAGGCTCTGGATAAATCTACAGAAAGGTATCCGGTCAATCTGGTCTAACCCTCCACTTCCTGTGGGCTCTTCCCAAAGGAATACCCCTGGATGCTGTCCCTGACGGCCTGTCCTGCTTTAACGGCTGTGTGTCTTTTCTCGTGAACCACATGCATATTATAACACCAATGGCCACAAGGCCTCTCAAGTGTTCTCCCTCCCAATGGGTCCACCTTCATGTAGATGGACGTGCAGTTGGACCCACCACGCGGGTCCTCTGGGCCACAATTTCTCTGCTGACCTAGCAGCCCCCAGCCTGAGGCCAACACAGCTGCTGAAATACGGGCCAAGGTGAGCAGAGCTGGTCCCCTCAGACTCGGGAAACCTAACGTGGGCATTTCTGGGGGCTGAGGGGTCTGGACCTGGAGTCTTGGGGCACACGGGGTGGAGAGGTCTTTTAGGATTGGGGGGTGGTTGGGGGAATGTGAATTCACCCCTCCCATCCTATCAACACAGCCAGGCAGCTAAGTTAGAGGGGAAGTCAGAGGGAAGGCTGGGGCCTGGGGACCTGGGCTGGCGTGTGTTTATGTGAAGTGTGCCCTCCCTCCTCTTCCTCCTCCCGTTCCTCCCCCCCCCCTGGGGGAATGTGAATTCACCCCTCCCATCCTATCAACACAGCCAGGCAGCTAAGTTAGAGGGGAAGTCAGAGGGAAGGCTGGGGCCTGGGGACCTGGGCTGGCGTGTGTTTATGTGAAGTGTGCCCTCCCTCCTCTTCCTCCTCCCGTTCCTCCCCCTCCCTGACCCCCTCTCTCCCCCTCCCCTCTCTCTGAATCAGTCTCACACCAGCTACCCTGCATGCCCTGCCCGGCCAGCCATGTGGCCTCTGTCTTACTTCTCGTTCCTCTAGGCCTCGGGAGCCCCCAGGCTGGGGGGCTACAAGCTTAGGCAGGAGACGTGCCCAGTGAGAAATGGAGCCATGAGGCCCTTGTTTGCAAAGGAACTGATCGTCAGGGTGCTGATGACCGTGCACCAAGCTGATGGGGGCCTGTGAGCAGCCCTGCTTGTGAGGCGGGAGGTCAGGGGTCGCCCCCAAGCCTTGTGCCACCCACTCAGGTGTCTGCCTCTGCCAGTCAGGCTCCGCTCAGCCACCTGAGGAGGAAGGACATGCGCCCAGGCCCTCCCTGCTTGCAGTCATGCCTCACCTTGTGTCCGGAGTGCGTGGACGAGGTCTGGGCCACCAGCAGCCTCACTGCAGCATCCCAGCGCTCAGCCGTCTGGTGGTCCCATGCCGTCACGGTGAAGGCCACCTGCTCGGAGGGGATGCGCAGCTCCCGGGTGGCGAAGACCGTTCCGTCGGCCCCGACCTTGAAGTCCATGCTGTTGGTTTCATAGTGCGTCCCCTTGGTCCCGAGGCAGCTGCTGAACTTGACTGCAAGAGAAAAGGGATAAGGTCAGGGTGGGTGGGAAAGCCTGGCGGGCAGGCGCCTGCTGAGAGCTTATGTTCAGCTGCGGTCCTCGGTCTCTAATATGGGTGAGAAAGCGGTTATTTAACTGATTGCTTGATCTTCAGGTACTGAGTTTTATCTCTGTGTGCGCTTAGCTGTGTCTGACTCCGCGACCCCATGGACTGTATGTAGCCCTCCAGGTTTCTCTGTCCAGGGGATTCTCTGAGCAAGAATCCTGGAGTGGGATGCCATTTCCTCTTCCAGGGATCCTCCCGACACAGGGATCGAACCTGCCTCTCTTGCATTGTAAGTGGAAGCTCTGTTGCCTGGGACCGCATCAGGGCTTTTTTATCTGTGTACTTCTGTAGCTGCCACGTGAAGCCATGGTAAATTACGAGGCACCCACAGCCAGTGTCACATTCTGCTGATGAAAGTAACGGATAAAGTTACCTAACATTTATAAAAATGTGGGTATCTCAGCAATTATGGTGGGAGGATTGGTTTTTTAAGCAATTTCACTGTCACAGCTTACATGATTTAATTACTATTTATTCTAGAAACTAAAAAAAGCTCCTCACTGTTAGTTCTGATAAAGTGTTTCCCCCGGGTTCACCTTTTATTGTTGGCTGCCTTGAAATAATAAATAACATGAACGTTCCCTCGTTTCAAATACTTCACTCCAGACATCTCCCCAGTCACCGACACCTCCCACTCGTGGGTTTAACACAAAAATGCTCTTCAGTGTGATGGAGCCAGGCATCTCCGTGTGTGCACAGACCCCAGGGTTCACAGATGAGGTCCTCGGGTGGAAGAGGGCAATCCAGGTGACAAGTGGGTTGAGGCTCCAGGGAAATGCCCTCTGGGGAGGGAATAGTCACATTCTTTCCCAAGTGACAGGAGAATGCTAGACTGCTTTCATTGTATCATTGCCCAACGGTATACAAATTAAAGTCAGCAACAAACTGAATGGGTCAATCATTTCTGATGCTCAATTGTCTTTGACAAAGATAAAATGACAATGCTGTGATTGCCAGAGATTAGCACAAAGTACAGAAATAAGTCCTTTGTTCTCTGAAAGCAAATTTCTAATATCACTAATGGGACTGGACGGCAGCAGGGAGTTTGCATTTCTTCCGGATTAAGTGACGGTGTCGCTGTATTTTTTTTTTTTAAATTAGTGCAGAGCTCTGGTGGCATTTGAGGGAAGTGTGGACGCAGATGTCAGAAAAAAAAAATTACCTGCATAGGCGCTGCCCCAATAGGAAGGTTGGGGCACCGTCCACAGGAGCAGGGACCTTGCAGGGGTTGGACATCCTCCATGGATGGGAGACCCTCAGAACATTGAAGATGGCACTACCAGACGCGGTCTACAATGATAAAGCCAGCCTCTCCACGCAGGCACCTTTAAGACCATTTCAACCCCGGGGTCTGACTAGGACCCTCCAATCCTGAGGAGGCACAGGGGCTTTGGGACAACACAGAACTGGCCTCCGACGTGTGTCACTGCAGGCTGGCTGATCAGCTCCACCCAATGGCTCATTTCACCACCTTGCCTGAGACTCTGAGCTCATGTCAGTGAGGAGGCGGGAGCTGGAATGTGTGGGCAGCTGGGGGCTGTTCCAAGCGCACACAGTCAGGGAGCTGGCTTTTCAGAAGGAGGAGAGTTCAGGACAGTGCCTTCCTGGGCACTGCTGGGTGACCGTCTCTCTGTCAAAGGGAAAGATCAAGAAGGCTTGTTCTTCATGACACCAGGGGCATTCATGGCACTTTAGCTCTGAATAAGTGAGCGCCCATCTGGAACCCTAAGAAATGTGGGTTTAGATTTCTCAACATGCAAACACTTCTCAGAAGGTTACAAACACTACATCTTGTCATTAAAATGGGAAGTGAGCTCTTGGTGGGTGGGGGAGCGGGTAGACTCCCCTGAGACACATATGGGGTCTTGGGCAGGAGCTGATGCTTCACCCAGGAGCCCATTTGTNGATTTCTCAACATGCAAACACTTCTCAGAAGGTTACAAACACTACATCTTGTCATTAAAATGGGAAGTGAGCTCTTGGTGGGTGGGGGAGCGGGTAGACTCCCCTGAGACACATATGGGGTCTTGGGCAGGAGCTGATGGTTCACCCAGGAGCCCATTTGTATTTTCCTGGAGAGTTGCTCAAGGTGGTCGCCTCTTTATTGGCGGCTGGGAAGCTCAGAGTTGGCGCTGTAGCCGGGGGCTAGCCGAGCGGAGGCATTTACCACCCTCAGCATATCCTGCCCAATTTTCTCTCTTTGCTTCCTCTTCAACCTACTTCCCTCCTCTTGTTCCTTTTCATTTTGGGGGCTACCTCCTCTCTGCAGGTAAAGTCCTTCTCTTTTAGGGGTCAGAAGCTGCCAGGCCGTTGCACGCCCATGGACTCCTCCCGGGCCAGGCCGGGTGCTATGACCCCAGCAAGAGTGTCCTCCAGCCTCATGGGAAGAAAACACCCATGCAGAGTTGCAGGCACCGGGGTCATGACCTCCTCCAGGCTCCACTGGAGAAAATTGCCTGGAGAGGTGACTGCACCTCCTTCCATCCGTGGCTGGGATGTGGACCCCCCGGGGTGCTTGCTCCCTGCAACCCAGATCGGCCACACATCTCCGAGGCCTGCTAATTGCTTCCATTAGTTTTAAACAAACTTGACAAGAGGCAGAAGGATTCCTGAGAGAAATCAGGTCCAGCTGATGAAACATGCACAGTCACAGCCCCCACTGCCTCTGTCCCCTTGGAGGTGTGGTGGGCTGTGGGAGGCCTGGTGGTCCTGGGGGGAGGACTCGGCCACCTGCCCAAGGACAGGGCCGGGGGTAGGGGGTGATGTGTGTGCCCCTGCTGGGATGCCAGGGTGTGGAGGGCCTGCGTGGGGTGTAGCTGAACTCTGCAGCCATGCCCACCCTGGCACGCCTCCTGGGGATGCACCTGGGACCCTGGGTCTGTGACCTGACCAGCAGCAGGTGCTCTGAGCACTGGCCTTTGGGAGCAGCAGCAAAGGGTGAACCAGGGCCGGCACAGGCAGAGGCTGGCTCGGTGAACCCAGCTCATCTTACATCCCGGCATGTCATCCATCCAAGGAGACGGGGAGCAAAGGCACTGGCCAAAGTCTTACAAAGTCATTCACTGCACAAACATATTCATGGGCCCGTGGTTCTACCCAGGAAGGCCTAGAGTGAAGGCTCCAGGCGGGAGGTGACTGGGAGATGGCTGTGTGGATGGTGGAATCTAACAGAGGGCTGGCCAAGCTGGGGGCCCCCGGGTGAGGAGCTCTGCGGGAGGTGTGGGGTCAGCCAGCCCTTGACATTCTGGCTGTCTTGCATGACTGGGAGCCTAGGTCCCCTTCCCCAGCTGGCCTGGACCCCCAGAGCCTGCCTCTCCCTTTAGACTGGATTCCATTTCCAAGCCCTATTTATTTTGAGAACAGACACCCGCCAGCATCCGCTCTGCTCCTGAAATGTAACTTGATGCTGAGAAGGCCCAGCATTTACAGCAGCAGCAGCACTGTCAATGGCTATTTGAGAAGCACATGCAAGAACCCAACACCCAGGAAACCGTCCAGCTGGACACGATGGGAAAGGCTGAACACCAGGAAATTCAAGAAGAGCAGGATTTCATCTTCCAGGGGCCTCCCCTCTCTGACCCTCACCAGGAAGCCGGGAAAATGAAGTGGAGGCTGATGGGCACCCTGGGCTGGTTGTCCTCGGGCTAGGACCAAGGGCAGGGATGCACCCGGCCAGCCATCTGTCACTGAGGCGTGTTTTCCTTTGTGCTGTGTACATGCTGGTCTCTGTTTGTCATCCTAGTGGTATCCCCGCCAACACGCCCACTGCGGGCCCATTGAGTTATTGCTGGAATCTCTGTGGCCTCCCCCGCCCCAGGGCGGCCTGCATTCTGCCCACCCCTGGAAGGGCCCTGGCCCTTGGAGAAGGAAGCTGCACACACAGAGCTCCCATGGGAAGCGCCATCCATCCATCCGTTTGTGTGGATTTACAGATGCCACAGTCAGCAAGAAGCACATCCCTGCCAGAAGGAGCTCAGGGTGGGGTGGGTCATCACACGGGGTGTGGCTCCCAGGGGTTGCGGGGTGGGGGGCTCTGCGTCAAGGAAGGAGCCTGGTTCTGAGAGAGCCTGACCCAGATGCACAGCGGTGAGTGTTTTCCCAGGATGAGGACCTTGTGCCTCTGCCAAGCTCCAGGGATGGAAGGGTCTCCAGGAGGCCTGGGCTGGGGATGGCTTCCAGGCGGGCAGCATGTGCCAAGATGGGGGAAGGGCGGAATCTCAAGGACTGAGAGCCGCTGTGGTGGGAGCTGGGCTGTCGGGTAAACCAGAGTCAGAACAGGCACACAGGAAGGTGCTCAGCCAGCGAGGTGACCTGTTTGTAGTAAAGAACCCACCTGCCAGTGCACGAGACCCAAGAGAAGCGGGTTTGATCCCCGTCAGGAAGGTCCCCTGGAGGAAGGCATAGCAACCCACTCCAGTATTCTTGCTGGGAGAATCCCATGGACAGAGGAGACCTGTGGGTTACAGTCCATGGGTCGCAAAGAGCTGGACACGGCTGAAGTGACTGAGTACACGCTTAGTGTGCCAGGAGGGAAGAGCCACCCCCTGCCTCCACTCTGGGGGTTTCTAGAAGGTCCAGTGGCCTTTGAGGCTGAGGGGGTGTCCTGAGTGGACGTGACACCCTCTTCTGGAGCCAACGTTGAGAGATGATCACAGCCTTTCCCAGCCATAGAAACACCCAGTGAACTGAGTGAGAGGCCCACGGCTGTGACTTCAGAGGTACGTCCTCAAAATTTAGCCACAGTGGATCATAGTATCCCCTGTACCCACTTCACACATGTCTGCTTGTGGGAGAGGAACTCTAGAGCCAGGAAAAGATGGAGAAAAGGAAGAAAAAGAGTGAGGAATCCAGGAGAGGCTTCCGCATATAGGTGGTTCACCACCCACTCAGCAAGGGTGTCTCACCAGGGAGACGTGTAGGGACGCCCTCCATGGTGGGGGCGGGGGCAGAGGGGAGACTGGCAGCGCCTGCGCAACCTCAGGGCCCCCTGCTCCCCCGTCCTGGGGGCCCCAGAGGGGGTCTCTCGTGGGTCATCCGCCGAGCGTGGCTGTGTCC
Organism: Cephalophus harveyi; assembly: GCA_006410635.1. Lineage (NCBI taxonomy): Eukaryota > Metazoa > Chordata > Mammalia > Artiodactyla > Bovidae > Cephalophus > Cephalophus harveyi. The sequence goes on along the minus strand of SJYT01051326.1, from coordinate 307,389 downwards.
CTGTCGGGTCTCCCATTATCCCTCAGAGTGCTGCCTGCTGACTGCAGGTCCCCAAGAGACCGTCACCATTGCCATTGCCCATCCGGAGGGCTGGAGCTGTAGCCATCGGACACAGATGCAGACGAGTGCTGGCCGGTGGCTGGGGAGTGTCTGCCAGTACGTACGGGGTCTCCTTTGGGGGATGAGAAGTGTTGGAATTAGGGAGAGGCGATGACTGTTTCACACTCAAATGTACTGAATAACACTGGATTGTTGCTCACGTTAATGGTGAAATTCATGGTGTATGAATTCACTGCAAAGCAGTTTTCAGAGCCTCCTGGCTACTGGAAGGACAGGGAGAAAGGTCTCTCTGCTTTCTGCCCCTGGAAACCCCAGTCCCCTAGGCCCAGCATGCCCAGAGCTCTACAAAAACTTCCTGTAAATAGCCGCGCCCCAGGAACCCAGCTCCCCAGCTCCCCTCCTGAGGGCCCCTCCCCTCCTGGCCCAAGCACAGGTCAGAGAGAAAGGAGGGTGGGGTGAGGGGACACTGTCCCCATTGGAGAAGCTGGGAGAAGGGGAGAGCACACCTAAGCCCTGGAGGGATGCGAAGGCTTCATGAAGGGGGCATCCAGGCTGCCCTCCTGAAAGCTGCCTGCGTGCATGAGCCACATTCCAGGTACCATGCCCCCCTTCAAGAACCTGTGATGGCACCCCCGTGTCACCAGCATCTCCGAGGGGTGTCTCGGACCTCTAGGATGTCAGGACTGGAACACTCCCCAGAAGCCATCTATCCCACCTTTCATTTTATCAACTAGCAAACTGCTCTTGCTGGGAGAAGATGACACTGTGGAATGCATTCATTCACTCCAGGAATCCCACAGATCCTCCCGGAGCCCGGTGCTACATGGGCCCCGAGTCGTTAAATAGGCCAGCGTTTCCCATCTGGGCCCTGGGTACTTTTATAATGTAGCTAACCAACACCCCAAATGCAAGGCATTTGGAATGTTTTAGCTGGTGCACATCTCACAGGTCAAAACTGCACATCCCACAAGCTGGACTCAGCAATGTGGGGCCCTGGTGAGTCCAAGTTGCTCCGTGTATGCAGCCCCATAATTAGGCCCTGGGCTAAACAGCAGAGACCTGCTTCTTTTCTTTTTCCAGGACCGTGCAAAACCCTTTCTTAGGAGAACTTCCCCTCCCCCACGCCCATCTTGCTGGCTCACAGCAGACAGGTGCAGCCATGCTTATCCGCAGCATCTGCTGAGAATGCACGGCACCCACGAAAGGAGGCGCGGCAGCCCCCCCAACCAGGAGGGTTTCATTTAACTCCCTACTCTCATCATTTTTAATTGCTCGCTCCCTGAGAGGAAGGGGGCGCTAGCGTGCTGGGAACGGGCGACCCCCAAGCTGCTTCCTTGTCGGCACCGGCACCAGCGTGCTGACATTTATGGGGGCAGCGGGCTGCGTCTGCGGTGCTGGAGATGTGAGCTGCGGTTATGAAGCCTCTAGTTTTATTATTTTTCTTGTTAGTTAAGTTGAGAAAGATCAAATGAGCCAGAGGTGAGCTTGTAGCTGGACCTGTGCTGAGGAGTAAATATGTTTGCCTCCCTCCTCTCTCCCCCCTTCCATCCATCACCTGCTGCACCTGCCCAAGTGGTTGCCAATCCTGAGGTGTCCTGTGTGTGCAAGTGTGTCCCCAGGGGCCACCTAAGCTGCCCCGTGGTCTCCCTCCTTGTGGTCCGAGGCTCAGCCACCCAGGCCTATTCCATTGCACCCTGCACCCCCTTCACTTCCCTCCACTCTGTGTGCAGGAATGCGCCCTCCTGCCCAGGGATCGCCCCCCTTCAGGGCTCCCTGTCCTCCAGGATATGGGGGACCATCCTTTGTGCCCCCAAGGCCACTACCCTGCTCATGTGGCTCCAACCACTTCTGTCGAGTATGCTGGGCCCCCAGGAACGAGGCCTGCCTTCCTCACTGTGAATTCCAGCACCTGCCACGGGGTTCCTCTAAATGCTAAATGCACGAGTTCCATTCCCCTTAGCTTCAAAAATGGGAATCCAGGGATACACCAAGTCATGACAGACATGGAGGAAATGTAAACACATGTTATAGTGAGAGCAGCCAGTCGGAACCGGCTGCAGACTGTGTGAGTCCAGCAGCGTGGCACTCTGGAAAAGGAAGGACTATGGATACAGTGAGCAATCAGGGGCTGGAATTTACTGATGGTCCAGTGGTCAAGACTCTGCCTTCCAATACAGAGGGCGTGGGTTCAATCCCTGGCCAGGGGACGAGATCCCAAATGCTACAGCTAAGAGTTCTCATGCCACAAGTAATACCTGGCACAGTCAAATACACACATAAATAAAAACAAATTTTTTTTTTAAAAAAGTCAGGGGGTGCCAGCGGTTGGAGGAAGAGAAGGATGAAAAGGAAAAGAGCACAGAGGATTTTTCATGTGGAGGAAATACTCTGATACTGTAATGGTAGATACATGTCATCACACATTGGTCCAAACCCAAAGACCTTACAGCACCAGGAAGGAACCCTAAGGTTGGCTGTGGGTTTCGGGTGATGGGAGGTGTCAGTGCAGGTCCATCCACTGTAACCATGCCTGGCACTAGTTGTAATAAGTGAAAGTGAAAGTGTTGTTGCTCAGTCGTGTCTGACTCTGTGACCCCATGGACTGTAGCCTGCCAAGCTCTGTCCATGGAATTCTCCAGGCAACAATACTAGAGTGGGTTGCTTCAGTGCAGGTCCATCCACTGTAACCATGCCTGGCACTAGTTGTAATAAGTGAAAGTGAAAGTGTTGTTGCTCAGTCGTGTCTGACTCTGTGACCCCATGGACTGTAGCCTGCCAAGCTCTGTCCACGGAATTCTCCAGGCAACAATACTAGAGTGGGTTGCCATTTCCTTCTCCAGGGGATCTTCCTGACCCAGGGGTTGAACCCAGGTCTCCCACATTACAGGCAGATTCTTTATCTTCAGAGCCACCAGGGAAACCCCTAGTTATAACAATGTCCTGGGGAGGTGTTAATAGCAGGGGAGACTGCAGGGAGGAGGGGGCGTCTGGAACTCTATTTTCTGCTCTATTTTCCCATGAATCTAAAACTTCTCTAAAATATAAAGTCTACTAAAAAATGGATATTCACTCTCCATCAGACACATCTTCTCCAGAGGAAACACTCTGTCTCAGAGATGTTAAAAATTCCATTTTAAAACAACACTAAAACCTCTCATGCCATTTCGTCTATGGCAGGCAACGTGAAACCTGCCTCTGCCCCGGGTTTCTTTTATAATGAATCTAGCGCAGTGATCCAGCTACCCCAACTTCATATCCATTTTTCTCTCCAAGAAACATCAGTGGAAGTGGCAACAAGCGTGCTCCCTGGTCTGGGTGACTGTGTTTTCCAGTGACCTCCACCCCAGTACTGCTTTGATGAACTCCCGGGGTCCTAAGTGAGGATTCACATGCCCTGTGAATCCAGGGTTGCTGGTGGGAGAGGCAGAGCTTGTCCCCCCACACACTGCCTACCACAGCTGGGACTGCATCACAAGGCTTCAGTTTCACCATGGTTCTGAGCCCAAGTAGGAGGGGTACTTCTCTAGGTTGTGGGACTAATTAACAGTCCTTTGTTGAGGAAGACAGAGGTGCAGGTGTCTCAGGAGACAGAGGGCTTGGAGAGGTGGGGAAAGGCAGCAACTCCAGATCTCGGGAAGGTTATTTACACAGACGTTCCTTTGGCAGTGGTCGTCAGAACCGAGGTCTGAGCTCCTTGTTAGTAAATCCCACTGACGCCCCATCAGAATGGAGCCTGACACCCTTAAGTTGGAGGGGTCCTCTGATGAAAGAGGCAGTCCCAACCCTGATGAAAGAGGAGGTTGGCGGTCCTTCTGCCTGCACTCACAGGGAGCCAGCAGGGGTGACGCTGGTGAATCCGGACGCAGACCTGCCGACTGGCCTGCAGAGTGCCAGGTGTGGGAGATGAGCAGATCACAGCTGGAGGACAGCATGGTGAGTGACTGACCACGCCCGTGTCATCCCCATGCTTAGAGATTCGGGCCAGGAGGGATGTTCTTCCCCTAAGAGCCCGGTGTCACTGGAAGGGGGAAGGGCCCTGTGGTCCATATCTGATCTCGAGAATGTAGGAGCCTTGCTAATAGCCAAGGATGTTGGGGGGTGCTCCAGAAATTGGGAGTTGACCCTAGGGGCATGGCCCTGCCCAAATTTTTTGCTCTCTCATCAAGATTCCTGGAGTCCATTTGATTCTTTGAAAAAAATGGAGGTGGTTTTTGACTGTTAAGAAGAGAAGTCTATGGGGACTTCCCCTGGTGGTCCACTGGCTAACAATCCATGCTGTCAATGCAAGAGGCCTGGTTTGATCCCTGGTCAGGGAACTAGATATCACATGCTGCAACTATGAGTTCGAATGCCACAACTAAAAAGTCTGCATATGGCAGTTATGACCTGGCACAGCCAAATAAATAAAGAGTAATAAGTAATACAGGATACAGGATGCTTGGGGCTGTTGCACTGGGGTGACCCAGAGGGATGGTACGGGGAGGGAGGTGGGAGGGGGGTTCAGGATTGGGAACACGTGTACACCTGTGGCGGATTCATGTTGATGTATGGCAAAACTCCTCCAATTAAAATAAATTTAAATTAAAAAAAAAATAGCGAAGTCTATGGGGACTTCCCTGGTGGTCTGTTGGCTAACAATCCATGCTCTCAATGCAAGGGTCCTGGGTTTGATCCCTGGTCGGGGAACTAGATCTCATGCTGAGAGTTCTTATGCTGCAACCAAAGATTCTGCATTCTGCAACTAAGACCCAGTGCAGCCAAATAAATAAACAAAAATACATAATAAAAAAAGAAGTCTATCACCTTACTGGAGATCTGCACTAACATTTCCTGAACTAACGAGCATCCTGTGAGTTTTCCTGTGCTCGTCACTCAGGGGTCCCGCGAGGCACCTGGAGCTCATCATTGTATCGAATCTCACAGATCTGTCAGGACTCTGGGCTCCACACTGTCCAGGAGAGGAAACTGAGGCCCATGGCCAGCGAGTGGCAGAGCTCAGGGCTCATGGGGAGGGGCTCCTGGCTTCCAGCCTGTGCCAGAAGCGCCCTCTTCCTTCTGGGGTGTGAACATGACCGTGGTTGTCCCTGCCCTGGAGCCCTTCCCCAGGGACACAGACCAGGCCAAGGGCATCACAGGCGTCATTTAAGAAGCACCACTCCTCAGTAATTTCCAAGGCTCCCCGAGTCTTTCCATCAGCTCCTGCCACCAAGAGCTTGACATGTAAAACCACACTCAGGTGTCCATTCACAAATAGATGGTCACGACTACATTTTAAGCCACCACGAGAGACATGGCTACACGTGTATGGACAGTCTTGACAGTCTACAAGGGAGGTTCAGGCTTGTGGCTGTAATTCTGTGCACTATGGGGAGGCTGGCCTGGGGTAGACCTTTCCTGCTCTCCTGATGAGGATGGTCAGGAAAAGAGGATAAGGCTCGGGCGATCCTTAGACCCCAGGGAGAGGTGGTGGGCTCTCTCTGAACAGGCTCTGCGACACCCAGGGCGGTGCCCAGGAGCTCCCTGTTCCATCCCAGGCGTAGGCATGTCATCGCCACTGGTGTTGCTGGCGATGAATGGCTATTGCTAAGCTGCACAAGGACAAGCTCACAGGTCTCTTAGGGGCCCTGGTTACAGCTAACAAAGGTGATCATTCTAATAGTAAGGACTGCGGTTGCTTATAGAGGTCTCAGCACCTGCCCGGCTCTGGGCCAAACCCCACACCCAGAGCACACAGCGTCCCCGCCACTCGGGAGGGACAGCTGTCGCCTGTTTTACAGGTAGGGGTGGGGAGGCAGCCCTCACACTTGGCCTCTGTTTGGAGAGTATCGGGGCGGGGCTTCCCGAGAGAAGATGGTGTGAGGTTGCTCCCCTGGTGGGGCTCAGGGGAGAGCCGCTTGCCTGGCGGACACCCCGTAAGCTCCTGGCCGCTTTTCTGCCTTAGACTTCTTTGTGGGACCACCCGGTGCCTGATTGCCCCAGAGAAGCCTGTTGCGTGAGAACAGGGTGGGTTTGCAGCGCCTTCCCTGGCCCCCTCTGTCCTCTAGCCTCGTCTTCTGCAGGCTCGGCTTCAGTGGTCTGGGGCCAGGCTCCATCCCCTCTAGGGCTCCTAACACATCTGAACTGGGTGGGGGGCAAGGGGTAGGTGCTGGGGCAGACAGCAGGCTCCAGGCGGGGGCAGGGGCAGGCCAGAGGGCAGGCCAGGGGGGACTCTTTACAACACGAGGAGCAGGACCGGCTATTTTTAGAACCGTCAGCCTCTGCATTAGCTCCCGTGCATCAGGAGGAAGCTAATGAAATCATTCACAATTAAGGCCCAGGTAGAGAGGAGGTGCTTTCTGTCCTCCGGAGCCACCTCCCCTCCCCCTTCCCCTTCTCGCCTCCTCCCCTCTCTACTCCCTTCTCCCCTCCCCACCTCCCTTGTCTCCCTTCCTTCACTCCCCCTAACTGTCTTCACTGCAGGTGAGGCCGACAGGAGGAAGGGGAGACCTCGGCTGGGCCCCAGACCTGGTTTCTGATTTTACTCCATTTTACTGAGGGCAGTGGAAGACCGTGTTGTGCTCTCTGTGTTTTAAAAGCACTTGCGAACGTTCCTGCTCCCCAGATCCATCCACTCACAGCTTTCTTCTCCTCTCCAAGCTCTCAGAGACTGTTCCTATCATCTAGGGAGGACGTGCTGTTTGAACCTGGGCTGAGGATCGGGAGGGCGGCTCCAGGTGGCACAGGGACCTCAGTCTGGTGGTGACTCCAGAGACTCCAGCTCAGAGAGGTGGGATCAGCCTCCTGGCCACAATCCCTCCCAGCCCTGGGGTGCAGGGGCTCCTCACACACCCAGCACCATGAAGAGAGGAGCAGATACATGCTCCGCGTCTGTCCGTCTGTCTATTCTGACCTGCGTCCATTTATCTGTCCAACTGTCCATCCACGTACTGACTGTCCTGGCTCACCCTTCACACCCTGCTCTCTGCTGGGCCCACCCCCTACCTCTTGAGGAGCCCCTGTTCTTCAAACAGGGGGAACCCCTGGGCAGAACCAAGGAGGTGCTCAGGTGGGGCTGCACCACAGAGCAGTTCTTTGGAAAGAGAGTGGCCACATGCTGCCCTCTGAACTCTCCAGGGTGGGCCTCCCTCTGACTCACTTTGGGCTCTGATGGTCGAGACCTGGAGACACATTCACCAGGCTCACGATGAGGAATGGTTGGTAAAGAGTGAAATCAACCCGGACGCGGAGAGAAAGAGCACAGTTCTTCCTGTCACCCGTCTTTTTGGAGCACCTCATTCCTTAGCCAGGGACCATCCCAAGGAAGCCAAGGCCCGAGACATCTGTGTTGTTTCTAGTCCTAATCCCGCGTCCGCAGAGCTCAAGGAAGCAGGAGCACGTTCACAGCATCATCATCCACAGAATGCCCAGGACCACAGGTCCAGAAAGGAGGGAGGCAGGAACGTGGCTTCACAATGCAGCTGCCATGCTCCCTCTTGCAATCTTCGTTAGAGGCACAGGGGCCTGGGAAGTCTGCGAGGGTCAGGGGACTATAAGTCCAAGATGGTTGGACCCAAGGCTGAAGGGGTGTCTCTGCTCCCATGATTGCTGAGCAAGGAGTACCTGCTGCTGAGAAACGGGACTCACTGGCTCCTGGGTCTCCTCCTGGGAGAACCTTGCTCTGGCTCCCAGTTCTGTCCAAAGCAGGGCGCATGGTAACCGTCCAGGAGCAAGGGAGCCACAGCATGCCCTGCGTCGGAGGGAAGAAGGGTGGACTCAGTCAATAACACGTGAACACGTACGTAGCGACCAAGTTAAGGACAGTGGCTCGGGGACGCCGTTGTTCTGTGGACCCCTCATGACAAGTGTGATTTCTTTTCTACCATAAATACAATGGCGATTAGAAGGATAAACATCCAAAGCAAGTCCCGCATCTAAGGAAGCTGTTGTAATAGAGGCATCCAAACCCGCTGCCGCTCCATCTCAGCCTGGGGCATGGGCTGTGTCCCCCTACACGGGCCTCCTGAGCTCCCTGCCTCTGTTTGCTCTTCCTCTCCTGTCAGCGGTGGTTCCTCTTAGTGGAATCTGTGACGCTGCTACTGTTCTCACCTTGAGCAGAAAACTGAGGCTCCAGGAGGTTTGTCCCTGCTTCTGCATCCCGTTTCTCTGATGGAGGCCACTGGACAATTGTTGCTCTTGTTCCCTAGCTCAGTCATGTCTAACTCTTTGCGACCCCATGGACTGCAGCATGCCCGGCCTGCCTGTGCCTCACCATCTCCTGGAGTTCACCCAAGTTCTTGTCCACTGAATCGGTGATACCATCCCACTGTCTCATCCTCATTTGCCCTCTTCTCCTGCCCTCAATCTTTCCCAGTATCAGGGTCTTTCCCAAGGAGTTGGCTCTTCGCATCAGGTGGCTGAAGTATTGGAGCTCCAGCTTCAGCATCGGTTCCTTCCAGTGAGTATTCAGGGTTGATTTCCCTTAGGATTGACTCATTTGATCTGCTTGCAGCCCGAGGGACTCTCAAGAGTCTTTTCCAGCACCACAATTCAAAACAGTGTGTTGGCCATTAAATCCCAAAGAGGAGGAGAGAGCTGTGTGCTGGGCTGGGTCTAGATTCCTCCCTCTCTGAGCAGCACTGCAGGGGCTTCACCTACCGCAGGGAGAACAGCCAGTTAATGAAGTTGATTTGGAGGTGATGGATCCTGGCCCTGCCCGCAGTCCTTGCCAGGCTCCCAATGCTCCCTCCCAGGCCTTGCCCGTGGATCTTTGTGCAAATGCAGCGTTTATCCTGGGGTAATTACCCCTGGTGCAAATTTGACATGAAATCTTGATAAAGAATTGTTTTTTAACATAGCGGCAAAGAAGCTCAGCCAAATGCATAAAAATTATGTGACATTTTACTTCTGAGTGTAAATTAAAATTTGCAGAAAGGTCAATGAACCAGGGATGATTTCGTTTCAGATGATTTAGACCATGAGAACTGGGAAGGCTGGAGGCAGGAGGAGAGCTCCTGGTGCCATCCACACCTGCTGAGGGTTTGCCTGCAGGGGGCTGTCCTGCCATCCAGCCCACCACCCTGGCCCAAACTCGATTTGTTCCCTGCCCAGTGCATGTTAGAGGACGGTGAAAGAAGGTTCTGGACTTTCCTTGTAAAGCCATCTCTTAGAGAAACGCAGCCTTTGAACTAGATTCCTCTGGCTGCCGGAAAGAGAAAGTCATGTACAGGAGGCTGCAGTTCATCTCACTGAGTCCCTACTATGTGATCAGCACCTACTATGTGCACCGACTGTGGCAGGTGCGAAAGAGTGTGATGAGCTGCCTTGCCGAGAGCTGAGGCCTAGGAGCCAGTGGCATGAGCTGTGTGGCCTTGGAGCACTTGCTAAACCTCTCTGATCGCCACACCTGAGCCAGCACAATCACCTTCAAACCACGGGGCATGCGTCTGTACCCACAGTCAGATTTATGGACTCACTGCAGCAAAGGAGATGCCATGTTGAAATAACAACCTCTGCCTTGAAGGGTTTTGCCGTAATTCAATGAGGTGATGCACAGAACAAGCCCCACACAATTGTGCCTGGAGGCAGAAGGAAGCTGGCTAAGACTCCGTGCATCCTCCCACCCCTCCAGGGCCTGCTCTCCACTCCCAGCCCCTCTTCTGCGCCGGAGAAATGCAAGGAAGATGAAAGAGTTAGACAATAGCTTTTACAACAAGATGTGAAGGGGTAACTTTGTTTTCTAGGCTCTGCAAGTAACCAGCGTGCAAGGTCTTATCACTTTGCTTCCTTTTACAAAAGCAAGGTGCTTCCCCAGGAGCCACATCTTTATCTCAGCAGTCGGGGCTGCAAAGTGTATCTTAATTTAAAAAACAATTATGAGCAAAACACAAACTCCCAGGAATTATCCATTCTTCAGAAAGAAAGAACAAAGAGCCCGACAGAAAGACACGTGCCCCCGCTTGTGGTACAACATTCCTGCGGATGTTCACAGACACTTGGGGGATGAAGATGCCTGCGTCCTGCCTAGTTCCCACTGTTTCTCTTTGGGGCGGGGGGCGGGGCATGATCTGGTGGCTTTGTAGGTGAGAACAGCCTGAACACAGCCCTGTGCATCCTGCATTCATGTCTCTAAAGGCTTTTGTGATTTAAAGCAGCAATTATATACAGGCCTGAGATAAAGACTCTGAGAACTTATCTCTCCTTGGGGTGGGAGGGGAGGGCAGCAGGCGAAGGTTAATGCTTTGGTGAAATATTTCCAGTTATTTCATGCAACCGTTTTGCAATATCCCTAATGTTTTCGCACATTACAAGCTCTTCCGGGAGAGAAACAGCTTGTGTTTTTGAAAGCAAGGAATAAAAACCTAACAGGCCTGGTGGCTGACTTGTACCTTGGAAGATTTTACAAGGAGTCAGCTTGGTGTTGTTCTTTTATATTCAGACACTGAAGATCTGGCTGTGTCTTTCTCTCAGTTAGTACTAAACAAAAATGGCCAACACTCAAAAGCAGTCTCTGATCAGAATGCACTGAAGCTCCCTGTTTGGCTGCAGGGGACACCGAGGACGTGGGTACTGACCCTGATGTCGGCTCTTCCTGTCAGAAGGCCCTCCTCCACGTTCAATTTCTTCCCAGGGACTGTCTCTCTCACCTGCGGAGCTCAGGGTTCACGTGGGTCAGAGCCCAGACGGGGCCGTGGGTCCCGGGGGGCGGGCGGCACTTCACCGTTTCACCTGCTGCCCAACTTGTTGTTCCCGTTGCTCACTCCCCAGGTCCTGTCCGGCTCTCTGTGACCCCACGGAATGCAGCACGTCAGGCTTCCTTGTCCTTCACTGTCTCCCTGAGTTTGCTCAAATTCATGTCTGCTGAGTCAGTGATGCCATTCAACCATCTTATCCTCTGTTTCCCCCTTGTCCTCCTGCCCTCAAGTTTCCCAGCATTAGCTTCTTTTCCAAGGAGTCAGCTCTTCACATCGGGTGGCCAGAGTATTGGAACTTCAGTTTTAGCATCAGTCCTTCCAGTGAAATACTCAGGGTTGATTTCCTTTAAGATTGACTGGTTTGATCTCCTTGCAGTCCAACGGACTCTCAAGAATATTCCAGCACCATGATTCAAAATCATCACTTCTTCGGTGCTCAGCTTTCTTTATGGCCCAGCACTCACATCCGTATATGACGACTGGAAAAACCATAGCTTTGACTATACAGACCTTTGTCAACAAAATGATGTTTCTGCTTTTTAATATGCTGTCTAGGCTTGTCATAGCTTTTCTTCCAAGGAGCAAGTGCCTTTTAATTTCATGACTACCGTCTGCAGTGATTTTGGAGCCCAAGAAAATAAAATCTGTCATTGCTTCCACTTTTTTCTCTTCTTTTTGCCACAAAGTGATGGGACCAGATGCCATGACCTTGGCTTTTTTAATGTTGAGTTTTAAGCCAGACTTTTCACTCTCCTCTTTCACCCTCAACAAGAGGCTCTTTAATTTCTCTTCACTTTCTGTCCAACTTGTAGGGGATGGTGAGACAGAGGATGATGAAATCTGACCTCCATGGATGCCGCAGAGAGAGCAGAGAGGTGGGTGGTACGTGGACTCCAGCATCAGACACCATTTGTCTAAACGGGGCAAGTGGCACCGTGCTGGGTACCCGCTCTTGTTTGGATTAACTTGAATATTCTCTTGAGGTCCTGGGTCATCGGGCGACATCCCTGCAGGTGACACAGCGGTGCTTCCATACCCGAGCGTGAGTGTCACAGTGCAGCCCGGGATGTGGGGTGAGGTGTCCAGATGTTGCCCCAGCAGAGGGTGCTGAGTCCTTCCTCCTGCGTTTGGTGGTCAACACAGAGAGGAGACTTCCTTTGGTCACACCGGAGCGGCTTCCTCAAGCACCCAGGTGTCCCATGTCCCTGTGGTCCCACCTTTTGGGGAAGAACAGAGAGACGAAAGGGGCACAGGATTCGGGGAAGGGGCAAGTTGGTGCCTCCCCAGGACCCTGGGCAGCATCAGCCCCTTTCCTCTCACCCCGAAAGGGGGCAGTGGGACTGTCTGCTCAGCGCAGGACCCAACCTTCCTTCCCTGTGACGGGGCAGTCCCCCAGCTCAGCACTTTGGGACGCGTCCTAAAATCATATCTTGAACCTGGCAATGTCTGGGGACGAGGGTGCAGCCTGTTTCGTCAGGCTGCACAGGGTGCATTTTTTTGGAGAATGGCATTGAAACATGTATAATATCATATGTGAAACGAATAGTCAGTCCAGCTTCGATGCATGATACAGGATGCTCGGGGCTGGTGCACTGGGATGACCCAGAGGGATGGTATGAGGAGGGAGGTGGGAGGGGGTTCAGGATGGGGAACACGTGTACACCCGTGATGGATTCATGTTGATGTACAGCAAAACCAATACAACATTGTAAAGTACTTAGCCTCCAATTAAAATAAATAAATTTATATTAAAAAAGCTTCTTTTGGGGGCCATTCTTTGTGCATAGGCCCAGACAGAGGTGAGATCAGGCTCTCCTGAGATGTCAGGATGAGAGAGCAGGGCAGGCTTGCGAGCAGAATGGCTGTTCAGTGGACCTTGGCAACACGGAATTTTCTAGCACCTCTCTTGTCCTTCATTGCTCACTCACAAGTCCCAGGGCCATCCCTGGTGAGTCAGGGACAGTTCTGCTGCTTGCTTCCATTAGTTCATTAACATTAAAAAAATATGACTTCCTGCCTGTTCAGCATGGAATTCTTGGGGCAGGGGCTGGGGGGGCATCTTCCCATCCTACATACTCCCTGACTCTTCTCTCTCACCCTTCCCCAGGCCTCCAGGGTTGCTGGCTGACTCGATCCTGCTTAGGATCAGTCAAGGCCCCTGAGAGCTTCCCAGCACCTCTCCTGGCCCCTCTGCACTTTGCCCACCCCCTCGGCTCCCAGAACCTAATCCTAGAACTGGAAATACCTGGAGATGGGAGGTGATCCTGGGTCACCTGGGGGGCCCTGAGTGTCTTGACCAGGGTCCTGATGAGAGGGAGGCAGGAGGTTGGAGCCGGAGGAGGAGATGTGACGAGGGAAGCAGGTCAGAGAGAGACTGCAAGACACCGTGCCGCAGGTTTTGCAAACGGATGAAGGGCTGTGAGCCAAGAATTGGCTTCTAGAAGCTGGAAAATGCAGTGCAAGGATTTGCCGGCCCGGAGCCTCTAGAAGTAGCCAGTCCTGCTGCATGGGGACAGGGCACCAGTATGGACAAGTGACCTCACAGATGCCAGGTAATAACACTCATGTGGATTTAAAAAAAAATCTATTCATTTATTGCCTGCATAGGGTCTTCACTGCTGCATGCGGGCTTTCTCTAGCTGCAGAGAGCGGGGGTTGCTCTTAGATGTGGCGTGTGGGCTTCTCGTTGCAGTGGCTTCCCTTAGAGCAGGGCTCGGGCTCCAGGCACACGGGCTGAGTAGTTGTTGGTTGGTTGCAAGCTCAGTCGCGGCTCTCAGGCTCTAGAGATCTGGCTCAGTAGTTGTGACTCATGGGCTTAGTGGCTCCCCCACATGTGGGATCCTCCTAGATCAGGGATCTAACCCATGTCCCCTGCATTGCAGAGCAGACTCTTGAGCACTGGACAACCAGGGAAGGCCCATTCATGTGGTTTTAAGCCACCACGTTGGTGGTGCTTTGTTACAGCAGCCTGGGTGTCTGACTGGCCCTCCACAGGCTGGCATGCTCCTTGCAGGCAGGCCTGCCATCCTGGCCTCCACGTCTCCAGCATGAAGCGGGCTCTCAGCATACATCTGTTGAGTGAATGAATGATCATCTGGTGCCCTGTTAGTCTGATACATAGCTTGCATCGGCAGTGCTGTGGAAACTGCAGATGAACGTGGCTCTGTCCACACCAGCTCAACCCAGGCCCTCTCCTCACTGCCACAGCCCACAGTCCTCCTGCCCGAGCACCCAGAGATGGGCAGGCTGTGAGTTCTCTTGTCCTTGCTCACCAATCTGTGTTGCTTTAATTGCAAATTGCATAAATTTGCCCTAGAAGCTAGCAGAGAGGGCCTCTCTGCCACAGGAGAGATGACTCAGGAGCTGCACAAGGATTGAGGGCCCAGCGTGGCTGCAGACCTCCTATGCTGCCACTCGTCCTCCAGAACCTTCTGTCACGTTGCAAGGCCCTCACAGTCACTCTGCAAGAGTGGACCCCTGTGAGCCCAGCGGCTGTAGCTTCTCCCAGACGCTGAGGCTCCTGTGAGCTCACCTGCCTGAAGACCAGCTGGCAGCGGAGGGGCTTCCTGCCACCATTTTCTTTTTTTTTTTTTCTGGAAAGTTCTCTGGCTTGGTTTTCAGCAGCCTGGGCTGGGCACAACACCGAGACCAGGGGAGCTGGCCGAGAAGTGAGGAAGCCTGTGGGAGGCCCCCCACCTGGCCTTCTGGTCTCTGCATCCCCGCCCCTCTCTGGCAGCCCACACACAGGTGAGAAAACATCCCGCCCAGCCCTTGTTTCAAAGTTTTAAACTCACTGTTGGTGGTGAATTTCTCACTAAACACGCAGATGGTCCTGCCCAATCCTGTTAATGGAGAAGCTCTCACACAGCTATGGAAACAGACGTGATGATCTGTTTCCCAACATTTGGAAAAAAGCCTACAGAGGTGTAAGGTGCCACACAAATGAGGATAATTAGCGTGTGCCATCTGTGGGAAAAGAAAAGACACAGGCCTCCCTCCCTGCCGAACCTGCTATTTTGGGCTCGTGAAGACGCTGGGAGCGTCTGGGGGTGGTGTGCAGCACCAAGCGCGGTTCAGTTCCCGGCACCCTTGTGCCCTCATTCACTCAAGGAACTGCAGGAGCGCCTCCGCCACGCTCCTCTTTCACCTTGAGAGGAGCTGGCGATAATGACTCGTCACTAGGAAGTACTAAGTGGAAGTTCCTGACAGCCCCAACTGAATCTGTGGACAGCAGCTGTCGGGGCAGTGGCTGGGCCTGGCCGCAGCCTCGCAGATTCGCTCACAGTTCCTGGAGAGGGGAGGTGCGCCCAAGTTCATAATGTGGACAGCCGGCCGCAGCATCCAGGTGCAGGGGTGATGGACTCTGGGGTCATCCATGGACTCATGCCTGTCTCGCCCATGTCTTCTTAGGTGCCCTGGGCCTTCTTCCTAAGGCAAAGCCCACGCCCCACTGCCCAGTCCATTCTGCTGAAAGCCCAGTGGTTTGCTTTTTAATTTGGTTTCCGTCACACGCTGATGCCTCTGTAACGTATAGTAAAGATGACCTGCCAGGGGAAGATGGTGGGCAGGGCGTTGCTGCAGGTTCCTGAGTCCTCGCTCGTGATTTCTGTGCTCGTCTAGTCCCGATCTGTAACAAACCGTCTGGGGGCCCATGTCCATCTGTGACCCCACTCCGAGCAGTGCCCACAGCAAAAGGCAGCAACACCCTATGTGAGGCTGGGGCGAACAGCCGTGCAGCCAGGGAGAAGCACAAGGGGTCCTCAGCTGGGGGATACCAGGTGGCTCCCTGGAGGAGACACAAAGGGAAGGGGTGGGCTGCAAACTATGGGGAAGCAGCTGGCTCCACGCAGAGGAGGCCTGTGAGGCTGGAGTAGGAGCTGAGATAAGAGGTACCCAGGTGAGGAGTCAGGTGGCAGTGTGTGCCCAGGGTGTTTCAGGGAGAGACAGGCCCCTTGACTGGCAGGATGGTGGACGTTGCCATCACCTGGTAGGGGACAATGATGGCTTCAACCCAGGCCAAGGCAGGGAAGAGAGGGGAGGGCATTCCAGCCTGATTAGGAGGTGGAAGGGGCTGAGCTGCTAGGGGACTGTGTGTACTGGTGAAAGACCAAACAGATCAATGGAACAGAAATACACCCCCATAAGCACAGTCAACTCATCTTGGACAAAATAGCAAAGGCAACACACAGGAGCAAAGATATTTCTTCCAATAATGATGCTGGAACACTGGACACACACATGCCAAAAAAAAAAAAAAAATCTTGACACAGACCTCACACCCTTCACAAAAATTAACTCAAAACGGATCACAGACCTAAATGAAAAATGCAAGCTATTAAACTTCTAAAAGGTAACACAGAAGAAAATCTAGGTGACCTTGGGTATGGTGATGACTTATAGATACAACACCAAAGGCATAATTTATGAAAAATAATAGATAAGCAGGCCTCCTGCTATTTGCTCACAGGTGGGATGACGGGCACAGGAGAGGTCCCACCTCTGCCAGGGGAGTGGTATGAGAGGGGGTCCCCACTCCTGCCAAGTGGGGACCAGGGGGGCCACGTGGTCTAGGAGCTGGAAGGCCAGCCTGGACCTGCTGGAGCTGGGCTCCTGCCAGCTTGGGTTGCCATCTACCCAACACATCTGCAGGTCATGCCTTTCAATCCAGAGGCAGGTGGTCCTTGAGGGACACTTCCCCCTGCACTCCAGCCAACAAACACCTCTCAGGTGCCTGCTGTGAGTCCCCAGGAGGCAGGGACAAACAGAAGCTCTGAACATTCACGCAGGAAGCCCCGGGACATCCATTGCCTGTGGCCAGCAGAGCTGGACACCAAGGATGCAGACTTGACCTGGGCTGCTGCCCTCACCGAGCCATCTGGGCCCCCAGGGAGTGATCCCCTGAGCTGATCACCCACTCTGGGCATGGCCAGGCTGCAGATGGATGTGAGTGAGACAAGGGCTCCACAGACACTGCTGTGGGGCACTGATTCTGGGTTCCCCAACTCTGTCATCTTGGGAGGAGATGCACACAGACCCAGCTTCCTGTCCATGGGCCACGGTGTCTGAGTCTGCTGCTTCCCAGGGAACACGTGACCCCCAACCCTGGTCGGGGAGGCTGGATTCTCAGTCCCAGTGCAGATGCTTCCATGAAAGCTCCCGATAGCCTCCCAGGAGGGCCTCTGTCTCTTCTCCAGGGGAGGACGCGGAGGCTCAGAGAGGTGGGCCGTCTTCTGCAGAGTCTCCAGCCCTGCAGCAGGACCTCCATCCCGCTCCATCTGCTCGAAGCCCAGGGTCCTGACCCCTTGGGGCACCAGCTTCCTCCGACCGAGCACAAGAAGGATGCTCACCTCGCTTGCTTCGTTTCCCCTTATGTGGGGCGGCCTTCTCCCTGCCCGCCAGGACCGGATGCTGTGCCCTGTATGCAGGTGAGGAGACCAACCTGCCCTTTACCTTGTTTTTACATCACTCTACACATCCCGCATCACAGGTTCGCCCAGCATGAGTAGGAGGGGGAAGGGATACAGGATCATCCCAGCTCGTGGTGGCCAGCCATCCTGGGCTCAGATGTCCTTCGTCTTTATAAAAGGCACTGGTTCCCTTTATGAAGCCAAGTCCACGCTGGGTTACCCAGTTCACGGAAACTCCAGAGCTGACGGCCAAATGAAACTGCTCCAGGGCTGAGCCTCATCATTAACACCTGCCTGACCCTGTTCCGCTGAAGCTCGCTGTTCATCTGACCTGCGAGCACAGCACCCCGAGGAGACGTTAGCCCCACCTTTGCTCAATGTGAGGGAACCAACATATTTTCTGTGAACTTGGAGGGAAGATGGGCTCTGCCGGCTCAGCTCACATCCCTTCGCAGACCCAACAATCTGTATCCTTGCCTTTGGAAATCCAGAGCCTAGTTGGACTGGCCCCTCCATCTGTCCTTCCTCCCCTAGAGCCTGTGGTGTGCCTAAACTTTCTCTGCTCCCAAGAAACCAGCCTTCATCGCATGCCTTCCCCTCCCTCATTGTATCTGTGAAAACTTGTGTTACTGTTGAGAGATGTGGGTCTCCTGCAGACGAGGCCCACTGAGCTATTGCCAATGGTCAGAGCTTCACAGCTGGTGCCTGTGCTGTCCCCTTGTTCTCCCCGAGCCTCCTTCAATCAGCAGGAAATCTAAAGGCAGGACTGACGCTGTCCGGCTTTGAGACAGGGTCCTGGGCCCCTTCTGCAGAGCAGCTCACCTGAGAAGGTTTTCTGGGCAAGAGCAGCAGCCCGGTGGGCTGCTCCCACTGCCCCCAGGTGGGAATACAGGCCACGGGAGGACTTTCTCTCTGCCCCGAGGGGAAGAGAGGGACTCCAAAGAGCCAGTGCTCTGGGCAGAGAAGTCTCTAGGCGTCTTTAAGGCGAAGAAGCAACGTGGAATTTACAAGGGGCTGCAAGCTCTGCACGTCACATCTGGGGAATCTTGACACAACTGGGGTATTTGATTTGGCCGTTGGTGATGCGATTTTTCATTGTTGACATAAATGTGTGCAAGAGAGCCCAGCAAACCCCTAGCAAATGGAGCCTTCCAGCAGCTCTGCGGGCTTCTGCCTAATTTAAAACTTCTCTGAAGCGTCTGCTGTTGGAGACCACCCAGATGCTGGCTCACAAGCCTGGGCAGAGTGAGCTGCCAGGCGACACCACTGTTAATCCTCCTGTTATTTCCGCCCCGACTGGACCTGCAAGGGTCAGAGCCAGCCCCATGAGGGTGGGTCTCCTGACGGAGGGTCCCTTTGAAGTGTCTGGAGGGGACACAGCTGCTGCTTCCGTGGACAGCTGTTGGCCATGGGCTCCAAGATTGATGGAGATGCTGCTGGGGACCGTCCACTGAGCTCCGCAGCTCCTGCTGCTCGGTGAGGTGGGCCTGGGGGCGGGATGGTGATGCAAGCCGCAGCTGAAAGGCTGACCGTTCATGTGATGTGGGGTGAACCCGGTCCCCTAGCCTGGTTGGTACCTGCCACACCCCCCATTGACTGGAAGGGGCATGGCCTCTCCAGGTGACTGAACGGCATTCTGCTCATTTCACGGAATCTGTAACAGCCCCACCTGAGGATCTGGAGAAAGTCTGGGGAGAAGATGGGAACAAGCATTTCCGTGTGAAGACACATCCCAGAGCTCGTGGTGGGTCTGCCCACAGCTGGCTGGGTTTAGGTATGAAGCCCAAGTGGTGGTGTGTGGGGCGGGGGGATGCTCTGGGGTTGAGGTGTCGCCAGGCAGAGGGAACGGGGCTGGCAGGAGGGCAGTGACTGGCCAGGTACACCAGGCAGTAAGGGAGCACTTAAGCCCACGTGCATCTCCAGGCTCGGCAGGCCGAGGCTGTAATGAGGAGCGAGGACAGGTCTCACGGGACTCAGCTTTTTCCCCACGCGGGACAGAGACCAGGTTTCCCAGACCTTGAGGGGTGCGACTGCCTGCCTGTCCACCCCAGGGGCGAGGTCTCACAGGACTCAGCTTTTTCCCCACGTGGGACAGAGATCAGGGTTCCCAGACCTTGAGGGGCGTGACCGCCTGCCTGTCCACCCCAGGGGCAAGGACTCAGTGGACACTGTCCCCACTGCACAAACCTGCCCTGCCTCACCCCAACTCATGCTTGTTCACCCTTTTTGTTTTATTGGAAAACTTTAACTGGGAGTTCCGAAAGGTCACAATTAATATTTCCAAATGAAAAACACAAGCTAGAGTGGGTCTGGGTAAATATTGTTTAAATCCACATCCAACCTGTTTAAAGTGAAAACAGAAAGGACAGGATTGGGGGCCAAGAAGGACACAGGGCCTGGGGGCACAGTCCAGCTGGGGCCCACAGGGGCTCCCGAGTCCTGTGTAGGAGACCAGACGCGCCTGTTTCAGCCGTACCTCTCTTGCCCCGCTGATCTGTGGGTGCCCACAGATGGCATCTTTTCAAGATTGGGTTAAATGCTCTGCAAAGGCAAGGTCTTGCCCCACCCCCATTCCCAGCCATGTTGTCCCCCCAGCTCCTACTCAGTGGAAATTCCACTTCACAGACACCTCCATCCATGCCAGGCCCACTTAGCCCACGAGCAGTTACAGCCGCCTGCCATATCATCCACGGGTGCCTGTGGGTGTGTCGCTTGTCTCCTCAAACTAGGAAAGAAGCCCCGCGACATCATGGTTCCTGCCCGCAGAGCAGACCCAGCGCAAAGCAGGGTGGGTGGTATACAGGAGGAAGGAGAAGATGGGGGCCCGGAGGCCTCATGTCCGATTCGCAGCCTGGTCTGTGCAGTATGTGCAGCACCCAATGGCCCTGGTAGCTCTGTGAGCTGTTTGCTCCGCTTGCCCAGACATTCAGCAACGAGGGGTGATAATATCATGATCTGTGCTCTCCCCCAGCGTCTGGCACTGACCAAGACACATAGAAAGCAACACGTCCAGTTTGCAGAAAAGAGCCTAGATGCCTTCTGCATGGTGCACGCACGCACACACCCAGGGGGCCACCTCACACGATGAGCAGGTCGTTGGGAAAACCAGGCCCGATTTGCTTGGAGGAAAGTGACAGACGTAGATCAATAACTCTAAATTTCCATCAAGTTTGACAACAGTTAGTTGCCAAATCTTTCAAGGAGTTTTGGAAAAGACGCCAGGCTGAGGCAGGCAGACACACATGCCCGGGCCCTCTCCAGGCCATACTGCCCATCTCTGAGTCCACAGAGCACTAGGGATGCTGTGGCTCAGGTACAGACAGCCTTCGTGGTGCTGAGATGCACGTTCAGATAAATAAGAACGTGTTTAAAGACAAGATGTTGTTTTTTGTTGCTTTAACTCTGAATCAAGGTCGCAGAACAATGGCAGCATCACTGAAATGGGCCTGAGGACTCAGCTACACACAAAAGGCAGAGACTGGCACCCGAATTGGCCATGCTTGCTGCCCCGCCCTGGAAGCATGGCCCCTGCTTTCCTGTCATAGTGGGGTTCTGAGGGGTTTGGAATATTCTGGAGGTCAGAGGGCTCTGTTGGGATTGTTTCTGTTTCACTCACCTTTGCTAAGCTGCCACCCAGGCCGTCCAAGTCCACAAGGATCACAGAAGCCTCACAGAGACCCAGGCTTTCTGCTCACTTCCCACCCTACCCTCTTCCGCAAGCCTCCTCTTTCCTCCTGATTTATCCTCAGCTTTGATCTCAATTGGGCTTCCCTGGTGGCTCAGAGGGTAAAGTGTCTGCCTGCAATGCAGGAGACCTGGGTTCGACCCCTGGGTCAGGAAGATCCCCTGGAGAAGGAAATGGCAACCCACTCCAGTACTCTTGCCTGGAAAATCCCATGGACAGAGAAGCCTGGTAGACTAGAGTTCGTGGGATCTCAAAGAGTCGGACACGACTGAGAGACTTCACTTTCTGATCTCAATTTAAGGCCTGATGACTGGGTGACTTCTGAGAGACAAGCATGAAGACCCAGGAGTGGAAGGAGCTGAAAAGATTGGGTGGGGCTGGAGAAAGTAACTTGGCCAGGGTGCTAGTGACACCTGATCTGCAGAAAATAAAAATGTCTGGAGTTGACAGCAGCCTGTAGCATGAGAGGCTGCTGTTCTGTCCAGAGGCTGAGATGAATCCCCCCAGGCCCCTCCACCCCGCCACTGAAGCCCTCTGGGATCATGGGCTGCCCCACTTTGGGGGTTGATGGGACTCAGGTTGACCACAGGGGTGGCGCGTGGAGCTCGGCGACTGGCCTCTCTGCTCCAACCTTAATGGTTGCTGCTTTTCCAGCCGTGATGACCTTTTCGGGAGGAAGGAGTGACCAGCCAATTAGACTCGGGAGCGCGGAGAAGGTCAGAGCATCTATGAGGCCCTGCATCCTTTCAATTGAGGTTCTGATAAATCACACCATGGCTGAGGCTGTAATGAGGAGGGAAGAGTCACCTTTCTGCAGATAAAGACCAGGTAAACACACGTTCCCTCAACACGACTCGGAGGCTACGCTTGCAGAACATGAAGTGGGGGTGTTCAGTGGGGTGTGTTTCCCCCTCCCAGAGGGGAGGATCCTCGAACCCCACAAGGATGCACGAGCAGGGCAGTTTCCCAACCCGGCCTCAGTTGGTCATCAGCTAACAAACCATCTCAGATGCTTAGCTCCTGGCTCTTGTGCAGACCAGCATCCCTGGGGACCTGACAAAGCTCTGTTTTCCTTTTCCTAATGTCTCCCCAGGGCAGATAGTGAAGGACAGGGACGCTTAACATGCTGCAATTCATGGAGTTGCAGAGTCAGACACAACTTAGCGACTGAACAACGGCAACCCCCAGGGCAGTAGTTCTCAGCTCTGGGTCTGGGGTGTTTTGGGGGTTCACTGCTGGGGTGGGTCTAGTGGCCTCTATGGGTAGCGGTCAGGACTGCGACTCATCCTGTGATGCCCTGGGCAGCCCCTCAGCCAAGGGGCACCTGCCCCCGAGTCAGCAGCACCAGGGCTGGGAGACCCTCGGAGTGTGTCTGAGAAAACCCAAAGGCTGATGCCCAGGACAGTGGGAACCCCACGACTGTCACGTGTCATTTGTCAAGAGGGAGATTAGAGAAGCGAGGTCACAGAGGAGAAGAGCTCTTGGGTTGGCGAGGTGTCAGGTCAGCTGTTTTCCACGTCGACTCCTCAGATGCTGTGGCTTCTTTGCTGGCCTCTTCCGTTCCTTTTGCAGGTGCTGCTCTGAGATCCTGAGTGTCCCTGTTTTCTGGTCCCCTAACACACAGCAGCCCCACACCCTACCTCGCAGGGCCTGGAGCTGACTAGAGGTCTCCGTTACTCTGTGACTACTGCCACCCATGGCGCTCAGGTTCCGGATGAGAAGCACTAAGATAGGGGGCTGGACAGCGATCAGAGGTCAATCTCTCCCAAACTGTGAACCCTCAGGGCTTTTCCCGCAGCCCCGAGTGGGGCCCGGCGATCGCTTGCAGGGCCACTTGAGAACTGCTGATCCCTTGGGCGATGTGGACAATGAGTGGCATAAAATTGAGATGGCACTGCCTCCAAGCAGGAAGGCCTCTCCAGGCTGCCCATTGACCTCTGGTGGAGGGAGGTGTGTGTCTCCTTGCTGGGCGACCCCGCCCGCCATGCAAAGTGCTAATTACTCTATGTGGGTATTAGTTCTGTGCTGACACTCTCAATCTGCAGACTTGGCTTCAAAGCATTCAAATTCTGCTCAGAAAACACGGTGGTTTTGATCTTCCTTTGCAGCCGAGCAGTAGGAACGGTGCACATGTTTTCCGCACCTCTCTGAAGAAATCCATCTTTCACACCCTGCTTCGTGCCATATGTTGGGAGCTGAGAGAATGAAAGATTTAGCTGTCAGTCTCCGAAGGCACAACCAGCCCCACTCCAGCTCTTCTGCGGGGCCTTGGATCTGCAAGTATGACATTTCACTTAGCTTCTGTCAGCAGCATCCTCGCGCGTCGTCCCCGTGCGCTGCGGAGACTTCTGAGGGTGTTCCGTGCCCAGGAGAAAACTGCCTGCTAATCTCTTCATGATGCCAGGTGGGGGTGGGGTGGACTGTGGTCCCAAAAGGATACAGGAGGTTGTGAGATGCAAGGCGGTCTCTGTGGAGGCCCTGCTTCTTACCTCCCAGGGTCCTGATTTAACACTCCTCCAAGTGAGTCTGGGGGCCCCTGATGATCCGAGGATGCATGGCCTCCAGGAAAGCATGTTCATTTTCTAGTTTGAAACCCCGGTTCACATTTGTTTGGAAAAATGATTTAAACGTTGGTACTTCCTCATTGCCCTCTTGGTATTTTCACCTTGACCTAAGTGAGAAATAAATTTGTCTTCTGCATCAATACTGGGAAGGTGAACAGGCTGGTGAAGGGAAAGTGTTAGTCATTCAGTCGTGTCTGACTCTTTGTGACCCTGTGGACTGCAGCCCGCCAGGCTCCTTTGTCTACGGAATTCTCCAGGCAAGAATACTGGAGTGGGTTGCCATGTCCTACTCCAGGGGATCATTCTGATCCAGAGATCGAACCCAGGTCTCCCACACTGCAGGTGGATTCTTTACCGCTGAGCCACCAGAGAACAGGGTGGTAGGATTGCAAAATACAGCATCCTAAAAAAATGCAGAACAATTGAGTTTCCTTCCCATGGAAGCTGGCTTGTCTTTCTGTTCTGCAAGTTCATAACAGGATGCCATCTTGGGCATCTGAGAAGCAGTTCCAGTTGGAGGGAAACTCGGAGGTGCTAGCAACAGTGTTCATTTCTCACCAGTGGCACTGGATCCTGCCCCTCCGCTGCAGTTATGGGGAGCTGGCACTGTCTGAGTCCTATCAGGGCACCTTATACCTCTTGGTTTTGTCTGTGTGTGGGAGTGGACATGGGCCAGTCATGGCTATTACTCTCCAACATTCTAGCTGGAGAAGCTGAAAACCCCAAGTTAATATCCCAAGGAGTGACACAGGGTGGGTGGCCAGACCCGGGGGCTAACATGGAGCAGGGGCTCTTAGGGGCCAGGAATGACGGTGATGCCTGTGTGCTCAGGGGCCCGGGTAAAGCTGCACGTGACTCTTTGCTACCCTTGCTCTGAGGATCCCAAGCCTTTTCATCACAAGTAGACCCCAAACTTCCACGGATGGCGAGCCAAGCCCAGTCCCCTCGCTGCCCCTCCTGCCCACTCTCTGGGCTCCCAGCAGACGTTCCCACACAGAGTCTGGACAGCAGGTGACAGTGGAGCACAGAAAGGAAAGAATGAGCACATGAGGCTTGGAAGAACGACCCACCCCATCACAGGCCCCCGCCCGTCCTATCTGCTGTGCCCAGTGAGTGACCAGCAGATCTGGAGGTGGGTTAATAGGGTCCCCCAGGTCCCCAACTAGCCATCGAGAACCCCCAACACCATTCTTCCTAGCCTCCCTGGGGTTGGCTGCCCTCATGGTTCATTTAAATTAGATAACTGAAAAAAATCCTCCATTCATAACCTTCCAATGCTCTTAGTTTAAGGGCTTTGAGGAAAGTGTGTTAAGTTTTGACCAATATCCAGTGGGCATTTCTGAGGCCCAATCTAGTGAGAAAAAAACAAAAAACAAACCAACACTCACTTACTGGTAGAAAATAGAGCATTGAAATAGAATCTGAATCAATTTTTCTGATCAATTGCGGCAGAAATGTGTGTAAGTGGCTGCAAATTGAGTCTTAGGGAGCACAGATGGGTTTTTGCGATGGTGTAAAGTGGTTATAAATTTGCCCCCTGCCCCATCACACTCAGACGCTCAGGGAATTGCTGGCAAGGGTGCGTATCTGAGAAAATATCCTGGTTGATCAATAAATGTTTATTAGGAAACGTGGCATAACACATGCCCACGGTAAGCAAATGTGTGTGATTGTAGACAGATGCCGAATTTTTTCCCATCTTATTTTCCTCTTTTAAGCCTAAAGGGAGATTCGTGTGAGGTCAGCCTATCTGTTTAAAACAGATCCTTTTAGGAATATGTTGAGCAGTCAGGAAATAAAATGCCTATGATGCCCCTGGAAATAAAGAAATATTCCTTTTAAATTCCTTGATTACACTTTAGGACACAGGTGGGGAAAGCAAATATAAAAAGTTATAGACACACACACATCTTTATCTCCCAATGGACCTAATATTCCCTCATGTAAGAAATTTCCTTACACCAAGACAAGGTGAAGAATTTCCTTTTCTTGGCAGAAACAAAAGACTTTATTTCTTTGCAGATGCACACTATACTTAGAAATTAGTATAGGCTTCTAAGGAAGGCTGTAATGGGTTCTAATTTATTTTTAGGAGTCAAATATTTATATATTTATATCTATACCTACACATGGGCTTCCACGGCTTAGTGGTAAAGAATTCACCTGCCAATGCAAGAGACCTGGGTTTGATCCCTGGGCTGGGAAGATCCCCTGGAGGAGGAAATGGCTACCCACTCCAGTACTCTCGCCTGGAGACTCCCATGAGCAAAGGAGCCTGGTGGGCTACATGTAGTTCTTGGGGTTGCAAAGAGTTGGACACGACTGAGTGACTGAGCATGCACGCACACATTCTTACACAGACACACACACTTATATCTGCTGCCGAGTGAGTGAGGTGGGCTGGGGCCTGCTCCCTCCTCCCACTGCAGCGGTCACAACGGGAATCCTCCAGAAGGGCAGAGTCATCGGTCTGAGAATCGTCCAGTAGGTTCCTCTCTGGGAGAGATGCTCGGCCCACAGCAGCTCTGCAGTGGCTGTGGCTGAGACCTGGGGAGCGCGGCCCCTCCCAGAATCTGTAGCAACACCGCCACTTGGTCCTTAAAACCTGGAAACCTGCAGTCAGTGTCTTGTGTCTCCTCCGTCAGGCCAGACGCGAAGACAGCAAAGCACAGGGCTGTGAGTATGACCAGCCATCCTCACAGGGAGGTGCGGTGGTCTCAGGAGGGTCCCCAGGGTCATCAAGGCTCTTCACTCCCTGAACCAGGTGTACTTGGATAGGCCCCTCCAGTCCTGCTGCTTGGAGTGACTTGGAGCAGCGACAGGGAGACCCACGGGGTCCTGCAGGGAGGAGCCTCGGCAGGAGGACGGGAGGGTGCAACGGCCCTGCTTCCGCCCTTGGCCACCACTGCCTCTCCCTGGGTCTGATGCCGCACACCAAGAACCAGTCTCCAAGGGCACAGACCTGCCCAACCAGCCTGGTCCCACCCAGCATCACCACCTCCTGGAGGTCTCCTGGCCTCTCACCCTTGTCACCTGCTTGTCACTCAGCTCCCAGCCTTTGTCCTCAGTCAAGGGAGCTAAAGGTTGTGAGGGTAAGTGGTGGCCACTCACACATGGGTCACATAGGCAGGAGAAACTCAGCCAACCCCGACCCTGGGCAATGGCTCAAGTCATGCTGGGAGTGAATCAAAAGGAACGGTCTGAGGGATTTCAGTCTTAAAGAATAAAACACATAATCTCCGTGCATATTTCATTTTATGCAGTAGACAAGCTCTCGGAGGACTATCGCCTGACATGTGGATGCTCTCCATGCGGCTCAGATGACAGAGACGTCCCCATGGACATGACACATCCCCATGTTTGAACTTTCCCTGCATCACAGGCCTTACATATGTCATCAGGAAAGATGGGGTTAGAGAGACGCACTTGATGGTGTGATCACTCACCTAGAGCCAGACATCTTGGAAGGCAAAGTCAAGTGGGCCTTAGGAAGCATCATTACTAACAAAGCTAGTAGAAGTGATGGAATTCTAGTTGAGCTATTTCAAATCCTAAAAGATGATGCTGTGAAAGTTCTGCACTCACTACAGCAAATTTGGAAAACTCAGCAGTGGCCACAGGACTGCAAAAGGTCAGTTTTCATCCCAATCCCAAAGAAAGACAATGCCAAAGAATGCTCAGACTACCACACAATTGCACTCATCTCACATGCTAGTAAAGTAATGCTCAAAATTCTCCAAACCAGGCTTCAGCAATACATGAACTGTGAACTTCCAGATGTTCAAACCGGCTTTAGAAAAGGCAGAGGAACCAGAGAGCAAATTACCAGCATCCGATGGATCATCAAAAAAGTGAGAGAGTTCCAGAAAAACATCTACTTCTGCTTTATTGACTATGCCAAAGCCTTTGACTGTGTGGATCACAACAAACTGTGGGAAATTCTTAAAAAGATGGGAATACCCAAGCACCTGACCTGCCTCCTGAGAAATCTGTATGCAGGTCAGGAAGCAACAGTTAGAACTGGACATGGAACAATAGACTGTTACCAAATTGGGAAAGGAGTACGTCAAGGCTGTATATTGTCACCCTGCTTATTTAACTTATATACAGAATACATCATGAGAAATGCTGGACTGGATGAAGCACAAGCTGGAATCAAGATTGTTGGGAGAAATATCAATAACCTCAGATATGCAGATGACACTACCCTTATGGCAGAAAGAGAAGAAGAACTAAAGAGTCTCTTGATGAAAGTAAAAGAGGAGAGTGAAAAAGTTGGCTTAAAGTTCAACATTCAGAAAACTAAGATCATGGCATCTGGTCCCACCACTTCATGGCAAATAGAAGGGGAAACTCTGGAAACGGTGGCTGACTTTATTTTTCTGAGCTCCAAAATCACTGCAGATGGTGACTGCAGCCATGAAATTGAACAACGCTTGCTCCTTGGAAGAAAAGTTATGACCAACCTAGACAGCTTATTAAAAAGCAGAGACATTACTTTGCTGACAAAAGTCTGTCTAGTCAAAGCTATGGTTTTTCCAGTAGTCATGTATGGATGTGAAAGTTGGACTATAAAGAAAGCTGAGTGCCGAAGAATTGATGCTTTTGAACTGTGGTGTTGGAAAAGACTCTTGAGAGTCCCTTGGACTGCAAGGAGATCCAACCAGTCTATCCTAAAGGAAATCAGTCCTGTATATTCATCGGAAGGACTGATGCTGAAGCTGAAACTCCAATACTTTGGCCACCTGATGCAAAAACTAACTCATTTGAAAAGACCCTGATGTTGGGAAAGACTGAAGGCAGGAGGAGAAGGGGACGACAGAGGATGAGGTGGTTAGATGGCATCATGGACTCAATGGACATGAGTTTGGGTAAACTCCGGGAGTTGGCGATGGACAGGGAGGCCTGGCATGCTGCAGTCCATGGGGTCACAAAGAGTTGGACACGACTGAGCGACTGAACTGAACTGGTCCTGGGAGTGCTGCTGAGCTCTAGGCTCAGGTGGGGGCTCCTGGGAGGTACACTGGGAAGAGGCAGGGCTGTGCAGTGGTTGGGACACAGGCCTCTGTGGTGGTGCTGATGCTGAGCCTGAGGAGAATGGGAGTGAGGATGCAGGCCCTTCTCACAGGGCTCTAGGGAAGAGTACTGCTGCCAGGGTAAGACCATCTTATGATTTTTATTAGAATGATAGCTGTTCTACAAGTGCTCAGCAAACATCACTTAGAACTATGTTCATCCTAGCAGTGGGTGGTAGGTACAAGTGGGGGTCAAATGAAGGGGCAGAGTACAGGATAGAGAGAGCAAGGGGGCTGCAGAGAGGAGAGAAGGGGGATGGAGGGGGGAGTAGGGAGATAGAGAGGGAGGAGAAGGGGGGATGGAGAGGGAGATGATGATGAGGGAGGGGGGAGGGAGAGGGAGGAGGGAGGCAGAAGAGGTTGGAGGGAGACAAGGACCAGAGCAGGTCAGTTTAACTTGATCTGGTGACTATTTGCATAGCAGTGGTTGATTTGATGATGGTGGAGAGACACAAGTGTTGGGTAAGAATATTCCAGGGCTTCTCTGGTGGTCCAGAGGTTAAGAATCTGCTGGCCAATGCAGGGGTCACAGGTTCCATCTTTGATCCAGGAAGATCCCACATACCACAGAGCACCTAAGCCCGTGCGCTATAACTACTGAAGTCTGTGCGCCCTAGAACCTGTGCTGGGCAACGAGAGAAGTGACTGCAACTAGAGAGCAGCTGCCGCTGCAACTAGAGAAAGGCCGAAGCAGCAACCAAAGACCCAGCACAGGCAACCAATCAATTAAAAAAAGAGAATGTTCCAGGCCACATGTCAACCGCTAGCATTAAGGCAACAGTCCAGCTCAGGAGAGGGTCTCTGAACTCCCAGGTTGGAGGACAGGCCCCTGGGTTGCCGACCTGGCTTCTGAGACTCAGTTACAACTCGGCCAGCAGGTCCTGTGTTCTGTCCAGTTCTTGGTCTGCTGAACTGAGATATGACCTAAATGAACCACTAGCAATATCAAAAGTAAATAATAGCCAAACTGATAGCCCTTAACTAACCGGAGTTAATTTCCTTTTAGGAAAGTGGGTGCGTGCTTAGTCGCTTCAGTTGTGTCCAACTCTTTGTGAACCCATGAACTACTATGTTCATCCTAGCAGTGGGTGGTAGGTACAAGTGGGGGTCAAATGAAGGGGCAGAGTACAGGATAGAGAGAGCAAGGGGGCTGCAGAGAGGAGAGAAGGGGGATGGAGGGGGGAGTAGGGAGATAGAGAGGGAGGAGAAGGGGGGATGGAGAGGGAGATGATGATGAGGGAGGGGGGAGGGAGAGGGAGGAGGGAGGCAGAAGAGGTTGGAGGGAGACAAGGACCAGAGCAGGTCAGTTTAACTTGATCTGGTGACTATTTGCATAGCAGTGGTTGATTTGATGATGGTGGAGAGACACAAGTGTTGGGTAAGAATATTCCAGGGCTTCTCTGGTGGTCCAGAGGTTAAGAATCTGCTGGCCAATGCAGGGGTCACAGGTTCCATCTTTGATCCAGGAAGATCCCACATACCACAGAGCACCTAAGCCCGTGCGCTATAACTACTGAAGTCTGTGCGCCCTAGAACCTGTGCTGGGCAACGAGAGAAGTGACTGCAACTAGAGAGCAGCTGCCGCTGCAACTAGAGAAAGGCCGAAGCAGCAACCAAAGACCCAGCACAGGCAACCAATCAATTAAAAAAAGAGAATGTTCCAGGCCACATGTCAACCGCTAGCATTAAGGCAACAGTCCAGCTCAGGAGAGGGTCTCTGAACTCCCAGGTTGGAGGACAGGCCCCTGGGTTGCCGACCTGGCTTCTGAGACTCAGTTACAACTCGGCCAGCAGGTCCTGTGTTCTGTCCAGTTCTTGGTCTGCTGAACTGAGATATGACCTAAATGAACCACTAGCAATATCAAAAGTAAATAATAGCCAAACTGATAGCCCTTAACTAACCGGAGTTAATTTCCTTTTAGGAAAGTGGGTGCGTGCTTAGTCGCTTCAGTTGTGTCCAACTCTTTGTGAACCCATGAACTGTAGCCTGCCAGGCTCCTCTGTCCATGGGATTCTCCAGGTAAGAATACTGGAGTGGGTTGCCATGCCCTCCTCCAGGGCATCTTCCCGACCCAAGGATGGAACCCATGTCTCTTGTGACTCCTGCTTTCACAGGCGGGTTCTTTATCCACTAGTACCACATGGGAAGCTCTGTAAGAAAGGACCAGATACTACAAAATCCAACCCCAAACAATACCCCCACACCCCTCCCATGGTGGCGAGGGGGCTAAGGCTTTTTTCCTGGAAAATATTTTCATGCTCCAGACGCTCAGAGACTATAGACTGCATTTCTATTTTTCAAATAAATGCTCCCTCATCAGGTGCTCGAGGACTAGCAGATGCTCCCTGAGATAAATGCTACCTGTCAAGTTGTCCCTCTGATCAGGCTTTAAGGGAGAAAGAATTTCCAAATCATTTACTTGGGAATTTAAGGAATCTTAAGTGAGTTTGTTTCCCAGAAAGGAAGCCCTTCCCTATTTCACATTGTCAAAACTATTTTTAAATAGAGTTATTCTTTGTGCTTAAAACTACTCCTAAAAATAACTCCTTGGCTGTTTGGTGGAATTACAGCAGGCTTGCTGATTAGAGGGTGGCTTGAGGCAGCAGGTGGCCTCTGCTCCTGGCGGCTATGGGCGGATGGACGGAGGGGCTGGCAGGCTGCTCGCCAGCGCCTGCATCTCTGACGACCACACTTCCTCCCTCCTTGTCCCGGCTGCCTCAGGTACAGACAGTTACCACATAGGAGACTCCGTGTTTGGGAAGAAACTATAGTTAACAAGTCACATCCATGGGGAGGAGGGGAAGAAAGACACTGTCCAGCTCTGTCCGGGGGATTATGTCTGGTGTCGGAAATACAGTCGGGGAGAGAAGCCCGAGGAGGAGGGAAGGTCACGGCGAGGCTCTTGGGAAAGGCAGTGCTTCCCTCTGGGGAGAGCTGGACACGTGAGCCTCACTCCCGCCGGCTACACTGGGCAGGGCTGGGCAGGACAGGGGTGCCCGTTCATGGTCACTGTCACGGGAAGTGTTGAGCGGTTGGGTCATGAAACGGTGAGACCAGGTGGCAATTTGTCAGTGGGGAGGGAGCAGGACCCCTGGTGGGCTTCGAAAGGAGGCTTTAATCTGACTTGAGAGCTGGAGAGAGGTCAGTAGTTAGTTCATCACCATCAGCTGGTGCTTGCACATGCGTGTACACACATGCACACACATGCACTCCCAGACAGTGCTTCTGAGCCTAGTCTCTTCACGCTGCCATCACAAAATATCACAGGCCGGGGGCGTATGAACAACAGGAGCTTATTCCTCACAGCTCTGGGGACTGGACACCCACAACTGAGGACTCGGCATCTGGTTCCCAGAGGCCCGTCTACCCGCTGCATCCTCCTGTGGTGGATGGGGCCTCTGTTATCAGGGCTCTAATCCCATTCATAAGGCTCCACCCTCACCACCTCATCACCTCCCAAAGGCCACCTCCCAGCACATCACCCTGGGGGTGAGGATTCAACACAGGAACTGGGCGTGGGGGAGACACACACATTTAGTATCTAGCAGGCTTGCAGGTCTCCTGAGCCGAGCAGCTGTGGGGATGGGCAAACACTTAACCAGGGAGACGGCCCAGCAGGGAGACCACCTGTCATCAAATTCACAAGCAGTTTGTATAACTCCAGGAGTTTCATGGAAATTCTGGTTCTTTTAGGAAAAGCTGGCAGGACCCTTATTCTCTTGGCAGAAAAATATGGAAAATTATCAGTACAGACGCCACTGGTCTATTTTCACTGGAAAAAAAATCCCACCACCTCTGATGGTGCTAGAATGATTCTTATTTTTGCCTTCAGTATTTATCAGAATCTTTCAGAACTGCAAAAATCTCCTCTGATAAAAGGAGGGAGAGGGGCTTGGGAGGAAAAACTTTTCTCCCAGGATGCTGCCATCTGGAATGTCAAATGGCCCGAGGGTGCCATCCCACTGGTATCCAGAGGGCCATCTGCACTGCCCAGGATAAGGGAAAGGTTACACACTGGGCACATTTGAGGCTTCTGAAGTAGGTGAGGGATTACCCCGGGAGAGCTGGATCCTGGAGCTCTAAGACGGTTGGCATCTTGGTGACCCAGGTCAGGGCAGTGGAAGGGGGTCCAGAGGATGGTCTAATACTATCCAAGGTGGAAATGACCATTGCAAGACCCCAAGCTGCACAGGCTGTGTCCAGGCTGGAAGTAAGGTGATAGGAAGGACCACTGTCTACACAGGTGGCAGGGGCAATGAAAGCAGGTGCTCTCTCCCGGGAGGCCTGACACGTCCCAAGTTCAAGGAGAGGCAGGCAGGGCAGGAACGGCTTGGTGCGCAGTCTCCTTCAGCTCCCACCCTGTGCTGGGGGGCTACCACAACCACTTCACGCCTGGGGTGGCAGATGCTTTCAGAGATCAGTAGGTGGAGGCATGTTTTGAAGTCAGTGGGAATTTATATATGGCTCTCAGAAAAATGGTGTTAGCTAAAACATAGATTTACAAACATTCTGCTAAATGAAAAGAAGCTGGAGACAAAGGACCACATGTTGCATGACTGCATTTGGGAGAAATCTCCAGAAATGGGAACTCTACAGAGATAAAGAGACCGAAGGTACCGTGGCTGTTGAGTGAGGGTGGTGGGCACAGGCTTTCCTTTTGGGGTGATAAAGTATATTCCGTAAAAGGATCTGAGACAGTCTCAGCCATCAACACCCCGGCTCACATTCATATTAAATCAGACTTACTTCACGGGCGTGTTTAAGATTAGGAGGATCAAAGACATGAGTTCAGTGACTGCTGGAAACTCCTAGGGGCTGTGCTGGGGGCCCTCTGAGGACCCTCCCAGGCTGTCCTGCCCTCAACCCCAGTCCTCCTGCTGGTTTTGTTTGGAAGTCAGTGGCTTCTAGAGTTGTTTTGTGGTTTCTAGAGAGCTGTGTATCAGAGGGTGGGGGCCTTGTCTGGAAGGCCTCTGTCTACATCCCTGCCAAACAGCAGGTGTAAGTCATCCTGGCTAAGGAATCTGCGAGTAGGGGTGGACACCTCTCGCATGGGCTGCCAGGCAGACCATCCCAGCCCCACTGGAGACACCTGCCAGGTAAGACGGCCTTCTGTCTGTCTCCACTGTGGATGAGAGCCAGGCCCCCGTTCGTCACACTCAAGAGACCGAAGAAGGAAAGCAAGAAAATCTTCTCTTGAAAATAGGGCTGTTAATTAGGGTCATTTACTCAGCACAGGGTCTGGCTCAGGGCAAAAGGCCTGTGACCAGTCGCTGGTGTTATGAGGCCAGTCTTCTCCTGAAAGATTTACACTATGGGCAAGCAAACACATTTTAATATCTGACTTGAAGATTACACTTCATTATATAAAGTATTTCAATTGTAGTGTTGGAGAAAACTCTTGAGAGTCCCTTGGACAGCAAGGAGATCAAATCAGTCAATCCTAAAGGAAATCAACCCTGAATATTCATTGGAAGGACTGATGCTGAAGCTGAAGCTCCAATACTTGGGCCACATGATAGGAAGAGCCGACTCACTGGAAAAGACCCTGATACTGGGAAAGACTGAGGCAGGAGGAGAAGGGGCTGACAGAGGACGAGATGGCCAGATAGTATCACCAACCCAATGGACATGAATCTGAGCAAACTGGGAGATAGTGGAGGACAGAGAAGCCTGACATGCTGCAGTCCATGGGGTTGCAAAGAGCTGGACACAACTTAGCGACTGAACTATGATGATATAAAGTATGTGTTCCACTATGTTGGCAGCTGAAGAGTTACAAGCAAGGTTCTGACCCGCTGACCTGTCTGTGCAATGGTCACAAAGCTTGGTGTTGCGTATTCCCCAGCCCACAGGTGGGCAGGAATCTGCCCTCCCACCCCCACCAGCCCGTACTCCTAGGGACATGTGCTGTCTGAGTCCATCACCCGCAACGTGAGGGTGCCAGGATGCAGGGGACCACTTGCCAAAAGTCAACCCACGCTGCTCGGTGCAGGGGGTGAGAGGCTTTGCCCGATCTTCCCCTGGCATATATACAGTCTCTGGAACAGATTAGTTCCTCTGTGACGACGGTTCCCCTCTGCCATCCTAATGTCTATTACTCACTACTTTCAAAGATCAGGATTTTACAAGACTAACATATGGATCTCAAGATTTATCATATGCCCTATACCGCACAGACGTGGAAATACAGCTGTGTGTACTTGCTCACATTCCGCATATTTATACCCAGCACATAAATTCACACAAACACATTCCAGGGAGAAAATAGTGCATCGGAATCAGAGGAGGTGAGTCCTGCTGCCAGCCCCGAATGGCATGGTGACTCTGTATTTATTTTAATAGACTCCCATCTGTCATTTCCAGCTATAGAAAAACATGCTGGAGTTTTAGAAAACCAGCCAAGAGAGAGCCATTCACAATTTGTTCTTATGCATTTTTTCACACAGTGCATTTTTTCAAAGAAAGGGTGAAGCTGGTTGGGTGAGCAGCTAATACCCACTTTCAGTATATTTGTGTATGGACATATTGTCCCACAATTAAAAAAGAAGTTCTGATGACAAATGCCATAAGCCCTACAAATTTGAGAGTAATACAGTGTTACAAAGATTGGAACCAACCAGAAATTTCCAAGGGGGCTACTCTCTAGTTGCGGTGCATGGATTTTTAATTTGGGGGGCTTCTATTGTTGTGGGTGGGTGGGCTGCAGGAGTTGTGGCACGTTGGCTTAGTAGCCCAGTGGCATGTGGAATCTTCCCGGACCAGGGATTGAACCCACGTCCCCTGCGTTGGCAGGTGGATTCTCAATCACAGGACCACCAGGGAAGTCCTTGGGACTTGTTTAAAATGAGAATCCTCACGCTTTACCGCAGACCTACTGAGTCAGAAACCCCAGGGACGGAGCCACAGGTCTGTGTCAGCAGCCTCCAGGTGGCCCGTTGCCCAGTGGGGTCAGGGCTGGGGTCCTCGCTCCCCAGCATTGGGTGACGTTCACTTGGTTCCTTCATCTCCCCAAACTGTGGTGTCTATGAATTTAAATCTCAACTTGTCCTCTTTGTCTTTCGTTTGCCTATTTTTTGAACTCCTTGTGTGTGAAGGGGGTTGGGTGCTGATGGAGATTTGGGGGCCCGGTCTTCAGCCCCACCAGCCAGGCAGAACTGGGGACAGGGACTCAGCTGGGTCGGGGACACAGATGTACAGTTCTGTCACCCCTGGCGGCTCACACAGGCTCATACGATCAGGCTTCAACATCACAATGTCACCCACACCTGCAAAATGCCAACTTCAAATCTCTCTCTGCCTTCTCCTCGGGAAGGAAAACAGAGTCATTAAGGAAGAAATCATTTCCAGAAGCAGACAGAGAGCGCCGCAGTGTAGTCACACCGATTGCACCCCGTTCGAGGCTGCGGAGGGCCCTGACTTTCTTTATGCCCGCGAGGCTCTTTTGGGGAGCTCTGTAGGGGTAGCCACAGCCCTGAACCTCTGGGCAAGGATGCTTAGACCATGGCTTTCCTCCACGCCCAGGTCAGTGCCCTGTTATCCCCTCAGGGGCGGGAGACTAACAGATTCCTCAAATCATATGCACAGGTGTAAAGTTCTCAGAATTATCTATAGCATTTTGGCTGCCTTTTGGGTGATTTAAGCCTCATTTTTATGCGTGGCAGAAAATCTTAACAATTCAGAAAGAGTATTTTGTATGATTTGGACAAAAGGGAAAATGCATCCTGAGCCCTGCAGAAAGCTACTTAGTGGTGAAGTACTGTGTATAATATGTAGGTAATTCACACCCAGTTATGTCTCAGATTTGGCTGTGTGTGGCTCAAAGAGGGGAAAAGCAGTGAGGATGTGAGGGTGGGTGTTTTCCCACCCTGTGAAGTCTCCTTAAAGCACATTAGGGGTCTGAGTTCTCTCCCTTCAGTCTCACGGCCAAGCGATTGGTTAATAAATGCTCGGGTTGAATGGGTCTCAGAGACCACTTCACATCAAGCACATTTTTCCCCGTAAAACATGGCACACTGGTTTTCCAATAGCAGTGGGGGAGGAAGGGGTGCACTGGAGGCAGGGTGCTCCTTCCCCAACTCCCAGAGGCCATGGTCCTTCAGAAGCATCTGCTGAGGCTCCATGAGAGGAACTGTTCCCTGGGAGATGGGTTACTAGGCTGAGCAGCGAGGAGAAGGAGAACGCTCCATATGTCAGCCCAGGAAAAACACGGACAGACCCCAAACTGCTCGACTGAACGGCTCAACTGGACTGGCTACTAGATGTTGAGACGTCCACCACAATATATGGTATATAATGCTTATCTACATTGTTTGTGACTTTGAAGGTATTTACTTGGGCTTCCCAGGTGGTTCAGTGGTAGAGAACCTGCCTGCCAATGTAGGGAATGCGGTTTGGATCGCTGGGTTGGGAAGATCCCCTGGAAAAGGAAGTGGCAACCCACTTCAGTATTCTTGCCTGGATGATCCCATGGACGGAGGAGCCCTGTAGACTACAGTCCATGGGGTCTCAAAGAGTCAGACACACCTGAGTGAGTAACACTTGCACTTTCAGATAATCCAGGATCATCTCCTGAATTTACTCCCACCTGCAGAGTCCCCTTTGCCACGTCAGGTGACATCATCACGGGTTCTGGGGAGCAGGAGATTTACCTCCTGGAGGGCCCTTGTTCTGTCCGCCACAAGTACCGCATTGAGCTTGAGTCTGGACACAACACCGAGGTGCCATCTGGGTTATTTCTAGTTCCAAAAAGGCTAGAGATAACCTGAGGGAAATAACTACTGAGAAGCTCCTTGCCCTACAAGGTGGGTGACTTGCACCCGCTCCGCTCTCCGCTGTCCTGACCATCCGCTGTCTGCTGCCTCGTCCTGCACATCCTCGCAGCCTCCACCCCCTACAGCAAACCCTCTTCTCCTCGGGCTGCACACTCACCCCTCAGCCCTTCACCTCCCACTCACCCCACTGAGAAGACAGCCCAGCTCGGCAGGGACATGGGCACAGCTGGCTCTTCCTCAGCAGCTCCATCGGCCTCCACGCACACAGGCAAGCGCTTTGCATCTTTTCCTGGATAAACACTATTCTCGATGGCTCCCCCTCTCCTGCTGACAGAACCTGTTCCCTGTCTTGGTGGAGCTCCTTGGGAGGGAAACTTCACACGCAGCCCCACTGGGGACACAAGACCCTTGTCTGGACGACCCAACCAGCCCAGGGCCTGAGTGTCCACTGCCCAGGCAGGGATGACACCCTGCTGAGGCTGATGGATGACATCATTCCCAGTACTTCCCTGGAACCACGGGGAGAGCAAGAAGTCTCTCTCTCTGTCTTTAAACAGCTGATTATCCATTTATTGAAAAGGCTGATTTAAGCATCTTCAGTGGTGACCTCCTGGGCTTCCCAGGATGACTCAGTGGTAAAGAATCCACCTGCCAATGCAGGAGATGCAGGAGATGTGGATTTTGAACCCTGAGTTGAGAAGATCTCCTGGAGGAGGGCACGGCAACCCACTCCAGTTTTGTTCCCTGGGAAATTCCATGGACGGAGGAGCCTTGTAGGCTACAGTCTATGGGGTGGCAGAGTCGGACACGACTGATTGACTGAGCACATTCCACGATGACTTCTGTCTCAACCCTGGCTCAGTAGGCGGGAGAGATCTGCATGGTGACCTCAGAAGGACAGTGCAGGCTGGCAAGTTGCTGGCGGATTCTCACGCGGGAAGGATTCCAAGTCTCAGAACCTTAGAACCATTCCTCGTGGTGATTCTCAGAGTCCTGCTGGGCATCCGAACTCTGAGGCTCTTTTCCTTCAAGCCTCTGATCAGGTCAGCTCACATCTTCTCCCGCAACTTCACGTGGTGGCTGGGGAGGGTGATTCTGACTTGGTGAGTCACCACCTCTGGCTCCACTGGGCGTCTTCCCAGTGCCATTTAAAAGCCACAGCTGTGGTTCGGATTCCTGGCTGACTTGCTCCTCAGCAAGAGTGGATGATGCTGGGTGAACCAGGAGTGGGCAGCCCTGGCTCTCCAGGGCGATTGCGTCTTCCTGTCCTGACACTGGGGTGGCTGGAACACAAGGATGGAAGTTTCCGGAGGGCGGGACCCACCTGAGGCGGGGCCTGCCTGAGGGCGAGGATGGGTAACCGAGGGGAAGCAGCCAGAGTGGCTTGGGCACCCCCGAGGGCCGGGTCCTGCGTTCCTTCAGCCAGGCCTGCGGGGAGTCGCCAGGAGGGCCACCCTGCTCGCCAGGCTCTCTGGGCGTGCTTTGGTCGCCTCAGCAGAAGAGCCTGCTGACGCCCGCTGGCCGCCAGCTCCTCCTCCTGGGGCCGCGTGACCCTCCTGCTGCAGGCAGCTCCTCCTGGGAAGGGCGCTGCCCCGAGCCGAGAGGTGCTGGTCTCTCTGGATGACCTGGGGAGGGGCTGCCCCACTCCACACCAGCGTTCCTCTATAAATACACATTATTTTCACTAGAGCCTGTAGTGGCTGAGGGGAGGGGGGTGCGTAGATTTGAATGTCAGGAAAGGGCCTTTCTCTGGGAACACTGCACCTGGGGTAACTTTCTGATGGGCCATCCTTTCTCACTTTCTTGCTACTCTCCAGCTCCTCTGGGCTCGAGAATAGGAGCCAGAGCAGAGGCCACTCAAGTGCAATTGAATACAGACCCCACCCTTGCGATAGAACTCTCAGTGGCTCCCAGCGGGCTCAGAACAAGCATGACGTTTGCACCACGGCCTCCCTCCTGTGACCTGTGACCTCTCACTCTCTCTGTCATTCACTCTCTCAAACACCTGGTTGGCCAGTGAGTGTGCTGAGGACCTGGAGCGGGGGAGGTTTGAGGTCAGGGGGCTGAGAGCAGGGGGTACAGGGACATAAAGCTAGGTGCCCCCAAGTCTCACTTATTACCCCAGACCACGTCACCAAGAGCCTTGTGCACACCAGGTGCCTTGCTGGCCAATCTCTGCACCGTTCTAGGGGAGGTCACATCACCAGGCTTGTCGCTAAAAATAGGATTGAGTCCACAACTGAGGGCAGAAACACAACTCTCAGTACTCCTGGGAGGAGACTGGCTCCAGATCGGTCCATGAGGCAGACCCCCAGCTCCTAGCCCAGCCCGTGGTTCCCATCTGCGCAGCCTCCTCTGGGGAGGTACAGTGGCTCTCTGACCACATGCAGGAAAGATCTCCCCTCTTCATGGAGGTGGGGACCAAGAGCTTGACTAGGAGGGTAGGGGAGAGTCACCTTGCCTGCAACCTAGCTGGCCAGCCAAGCCTGGGACACGGCTTCTGGTTCCTGTCTGCACGCTTTGGTACCTGGGCCACAGCATCCACCTCAACTGGGCTGGATGTGGGTCTCGGACCCTCCCCTCCTTGGCCTCTGCCCTGTCTGCCCTGAACAAACCTCCCAGCAGGTGACCATAACACTCAGCCGCTGGGAACCCCTCACTCCCGCTGCTGTTTTCTCTGCTCCCTGTCATCAGTCAAGATCACTCTGAGATGCAGACAGTCTGAGGAACTCGCCCGCTCCGTGTCAGAGCACTATATAAACTTTGCATGCGCAAGCCGCCAGCCTGCTCGTCAGACACTCAAAGGTCAGAGATAAATCTGATGCTATGTGACCCCCATGTATCATAAGCCAGTTCGGCTGCCCTTGGCTACGTGCACCTCATCAAGAATGAACAAACAGGAGCTTGCCTGGGATCACCTACTTGCTTCCCCATCATCCCAGAGCTCTTCTAGCGCTCTTTCCAGATCCCATGAGCCCTGCTTGGCACACTTCACGGGAGGTGTTTATCACTCACTCGGC
The DNA here is from genome assembly GCA_006410635.1 of Cephalophus harveyi. NCBI lineage: Eukaryota > Metazoa > Chordata > Mammalia > Artiodactyla > Bovidae > Cephalophus > Cephalophus harveyi. The sequence continues at coordinate 267,136 of SJYT01051326.1, read as the reverse complement.
AGAGCCAACAGGGCTCTTGCAACTCGGTGGAGGCAGAATCTGCAGAAAGGACTCACCATGTATCAAAGCGAATCCCAAATGTGAAGTCATCCCCATCTGGTCTGCTTGTAAACAGGCTTTTCTCTCAAACCCACCGCTGAAAACCCAGACCAATTTGTTTTTAATGTCATGTAACTGATGGAAGGCAGGAGGAGAAAGGGATGACAGAGGATGAGATAGTTGGATGGCATTACTTGCTCGATGAACATGAGTTTGAGCTAAGTCTGGGAGATGGTGAAGAACAGGGAAGCCTGGCGTGCTGCAGTCCATGGGGTTGCAAAGAGTCGGACCCCACTGAGCGACTGAACGATGATGACAAACTGATCGAAGATCAGAGAGTTCCGGGTCCATTTCAGGAGTGAGCTGTCCGGCATGACCAGTGCCCAGCACGAACCGTGTCTAGATTACAGTGAGTGACACCCTGATGGCAGCTACTTGGATCTGGAAGCCAAGACCCCACAAACCCCCGGGGATGCTACTGCCTTCTGGCTTATGGTGTGCGACCGAGACTTTTCATCAGCTCAGCAGAGCACGTGCGCCCTGGCCTTCATACACAGGTAGGACTGTCCTACACATCCCACTTCCTGACTGTCGGCCACCAGCCACCACCGCCAGAGACTTCTTTGCCTGGAGATCTCCATCTCTTAGCAACCAAAGATTTTTATTTACTCAACCCCAGTTGAATGGGTTGTAGAAATAATTTCAATTATGAATACTCTTTTCTGTTTTTGTTCCGATTTGATGACTTGTTAATTTCAAGAAACTTCCTTTGATTCCCGCTGCCTTATCCCTCCAAACAAACATGGAAAAGATGAGACACTGTTGTGGAATCCAGTATGATGTCGCCATTTGGGGGTGTCTGCTGACTTTCCGGAAGTAAAGGAACGGAGGGTTGGAAATGAGGTGGGGGAGCAGAGGCATCTGCGGGCTTTAGGAAAGGGTCCCAAGAAGGAAACCCTTTTCTGTCTGCATAGTAGGGTTCATCTCGGGGATGGGGCGCTTGGGTCTTGGATGGAAGACCTGTGTCCAGGGTTCCCGACTTGAGGAGGCTGGGCCCTGCCTTTCCCTGTCTCAGAACACGGGTTTACGGGGCGCCTGGGCCGGCTCCCAGCTCAGGCAGGTGGTGGCATTTTAACAAGCTTGTCAGGGGCACGTAGTGCGTGGCCGGCACGGCAGGGGGGTGGTGGGGGAAGGGAGGCGCCAGCTCACCCTCCAGCCCGAGCTGTGGCCTCTGCCTCCTCCCAGGCTGTTCTGGTCTGGCTTTCGACTCACAGCAGACAAGAAAAGAGGCCAGGCTCATTTCGGCGGCTGAAGCCACTGCCAAAACGTCCAGAGGCAAGTGTGACCGCAGCCCGGGATGAGGGGCAGCAACGAGGGTCCCTCCCTGGGCCTTGCTCTCCCAGTGTGTTGGTTCTGGTTCTGGGGGAGTCCATGTGCTCTCGTGTGCGGACGGCATCTCAGCTGGGCAGAGGCCGAGGTGGCCATGGGGGGTCCAGGACCACTCATCCAGGGGCAGCAGTGGTCTAGCATTTGCAGACCTCAATCACCATGCCCACCAGCATGGTGCCCGCCAGGCAGGTCACTACTCATCCACCATCCTGCCTCTCCTCCTCACACTAGCCCTGAGCTCTGCACTCTGGCACGTTCATAGCTCTGACGGGTTCATAGCTGAAGGCCCGGAGGGCTTCCTTGGTCACCTACAGAACCTGGGGCCTCAGGCCCATCTGTCCAGACTTTTGGGTGTGGGGGACCCATGCAGACCAGGAGTGGTGTAACATGGGAGCTGGCCTTGTAGAGGAGGGAGGGGCAGAGTGTTCAGGGCCCTGTGGGGGTGGGGGTGGGGCACAGCAGGAGAGAGACTCACTAGATGTGTCCCTTACCTCCTGATGGCCCGCCTGCCAAGTGCACAGAGAACAGAGGTGGCCATGGAAATTTCTGGAAAGGTTTCTACCCACCAGAAGCCCCTGCTTTCTCTTATCATCCCCCGTACCTCATTGTGTTACAGCGTCCACACCATTAGCATGATGTTATTTTTCTTTGCACTCACTCAGTTTATCACTGTCCATACAGATACACACCCACACACAGGTAAGTGTGTACACACACACATGCATGCACACTCATGCATTACATATATAGACGCACAGACGTATACATGTAGGGGTGTCCACATGCACACACATGTCTGTGCACAAATACATGTATGCACACATGCACATATCTTTTCCACAGAGTCCTTAAATCTCTCTTCGGTAGAAAACCGGCATCACTTGCTATAAAGAATGGGTCATTGTAAGAAATAAAGGAATGTTACTATGTTCTGGCCGATAGTACACAGTGCTTGGAGGCAGGGTGCCTGATGCTTACCAACAGGAGCTCTGGGACTGGATTGCCTGGCTGAAATTCCGCTTTGGAGATTTTTTTTTCCTGTATGACCTTGGACAAGTGACTTCACCTCTCTGTCTCAGTTTCATGATCTATGAAATGGGGGTAATAAAATAACCCATCTCACCGGGTCTTGCAAACTAAAGGGTTTGTCCCCAAAGGGCTGAGCACAGTGTCTGCTAAAGGACAGTGTTCCTGGTCCTGTTACTGTTCTCGAGGTCACTAGTGGGGCTGTGATGGTTCCTTCCTGGCTGAAGTTCTGTGCCCGAGGTCTATTCTGCTCTTTGAAAGAGATTAGAAGAATCAAAGACACATTTGTTGAGAACTGGCATTTTCTCCTTGAGGTGATCAGAACAGATGGGTGAGCCTTGGCATTAGAAAGAAGATTCTTTCTTTTTAAGGCTCTTCCATCTGCGCTCCTGCACTCTGTGTGCCTCCCCTGGGTCCTCGTCCACCTCCGGGAGCAAGGGCCATCCTGGAGTCTGGACCTTGGTGTGCATCCTGGCGGGGTGGGGGGTCCTGGAAGTCCTGCCCTTCCTGTACTCCTCACAGTTCATCCTCTCGGGATGGTCCCCAGACATGGGAGAGGGCAGGGCGGTGGGAAGAGGCTGGGGCCACACGCAGTGCCCAGTGGCCTGGGGGCACAGGTGCCCAGGAACCTGCCCTAACTCCTCTCTCTGCCACCTGTGGCAGGTATTCCAGGGCCATCCTGGAAGACCAGGAGGAAGGAGAAGGGGGTTTGCCTGCAAATGCTAATTCCTGGAGAGGCCGGGGTGCCAGATGCAGGAGCCCTTGTTTGCTGTCACATGTAATTAAATTCCTGAGGCCATGGTCGTGCAGGTAGGAAGTCCTACCACTTGCTGTCCTCTGATTGCTTCCAGGAAGCGGGTTCGCTGATGAGGGAGCCCCACACCCCTGACCCAGGAGGCCCAGACCCGCCAGAGCCTGGAGCTAGAGGCTGCCTGGCCAGAAAACGATTTTTCCAAGAAGAGCACCAAAGACAGTGCAAGACATAACTTTTTTCAAGCTCGATAATGAGCAGCTTTTCCAGCCCGTGTTCACGGGAAGTGGTAGCAGAGCAGGGGGAACGAGACAAATTAAAACAGGCCTGGACCAAGCGAGTTTCCTGAATGAAACATCAAAGGCAGCCCCGCGTGGGAGGCTATTTACAGATTCTGAGAGCCTGAGTTATTCATCACTACGGCCCCTGGGCCATGAGGGTTCTCCCAGTGTGTGTGCTCACCACACCTTGCACGGAGCCTGCTGGTGTCTTCACATCTACCTAGAGTGACGCAGGCTCCCTGTCTGGACTTACCTCCAGCCCCCTGCAGAAGGGCAGTTACGGGAGGGGTGGGCTTGAGAGGGAAGGGGGTGATGTGAATGCTGAGCACCTCTGCTAAGTACTCAGGGACCCCAAAGTACTGAGTACTGGGGCCCTCTGCTAAGTACTCAGGTACTCCTAAGTACTCAGTACTGGGCACTTTTGCTAAGTACTCAGGGACCCCAAGGTACTCTGTACTGGCTAACTCTGCTAAGTACTCAGGACCCCAAGTACTCAGTACTGGACACCCTTATGAAGTACTCAGGACATCTAAGTACTTTGTACTGGACACTTCTGTTAAGTGCTCAATACTGGGTGCCTCTGTGAGGTGCACAGGCAGTCGGCCACCCTGTAAGATCCCATTTCCCCTCTGGGGGTGGTTCAAAGCCTGAAGTCTTACCCTGTCTTCCGGGCGTTACCAAGGAAGAGTCACACTTTTCTCTAAATGGTCCCCATCTGCCCTGTCTCACTCAGGCCAGGCTTCTGCTCCACGGGGCTCCGAGGGTGACTGTCCTTCTCTCCAGACACCTGGCCCTAGCCCGGCCACTGACATGTCTGCAGATTCCATCTATGACCATCTGCGAGCCTGGACCACCAAGGCCCAGGGTGGTCTTTGATATAAAGGAAGACAGTGGCTGGAGGTCTCCTTGGGGGCTCATGGTAGAAGAGCAGGAAGGGGCAGGTGGGCACAGCTCTGCATGGGGAGACAGGGACCTCAGGGGACTGGGGAGACCCTGAGGGGGTTCTGTACCCACATGTATGCTGGGGGAGGGGTCATTCATGGAAGCAACTCCTTGGAGGTAAGTCCCAGGAGAATCTGGCTTTAACAACTCATGTGTATGCCCACCTGTGGCAAACCCAGGTATGTGGCTGTGGTCAACCTTTCCACAATTTAAGCATGTCACTACGAGGTTTCCAAGGAGACAGCCACTGCAGCTCGTTCTTGTTCCTCTCATGGGAAGATGCTGTTTCTCTGGCTTTGAGGTCTTCCTTGTAGCTCCCCTTGTAGCCTCAGCTCCCTGGGTCCCCAGCCTTCTTCATGTCCAGCCTCCCTGGGAGGTCCTCCTGATGGTGGGTTTGGGAAATACCATCCCCAGTTCTGCAGCTCGTTCTGGTTCCTCTCGTGGGAAGATGCTGTTCCTCTGGCTTTGAGGTCTTCCTCGTAGCTCCCCTTGTAGCCTCAGCTCCCTGGGTCCCCAGCCTTCTTCATGTCCAGCCTCCCTGGGAGGTCCCCCTGATGGTGGGTTTGGCAAATACCATCCCCAGCAGCTACCCCATCCCTGGGGCTCTGTGTAGAGAGCTGACCCTTATCCAGGGCCCCCAGGACTGTGCCTGTGGAAACCAACCTCCCCGGGGGTGAGCAACCCCACTGCTCAGCTGCCTGCAGGGGACATGCTCCTTGGAAGGCAGGTGGCCAGGATCTTCTCTGCAAGTTAAAAAAAAATTTTTTTTAATTTAAAAAATCTTTATTGGTTTGGCTGTGCCAGGTCTTCGTTGTGAACTCTTGCAGGTCCAGCATGCGAACTTTTTAACTGAGGCATGTGTGATCTAATTCCCCGACCAGGGATTGAACTCGAGCCCCCTGCACTGGGAGAGTAGGATCTTAGCCACAGGACCACTGGGGAAGCCCCCCTGCAAGCTTTTAAAGACAGGTGCCTCCAGGAACTCATCCAGTAGGGTCTGAGAGTCCTTCCCTGGGGCTGGGTCCTGTGCTCAGAGCTCTCACATGCACTGTCTCACAATTCTGCACAGCCACTAACAGAGAGACTGTGGACTAAGATGATGCTTCCTGAAGTGACTTCAAGACCACCAGCCCCGGGGAATTGACAGATGCACAATTTTGGGCCCCCCAAATATACTGGCTCAGAAACTCGGTGGTGAGTGGGCCGCCTACCTATTCTGTCCATGCATCCTGCCCACAGCCGGGCACCTACCGTCACCACAGGAGGGCACATCAGTGTGTTTCTAAAGGATTAGCTTCTTTCACTAGCGTGGATTTAACACTACGGGTTTTGGTCCATCACAAATCCCACGCCATGCTACATTCTACTATGAGGCGAAGGCCATGTTTATATTAGTAAGTATTCTGCAAACATCTTCATCTTGAGACCCTCTGCTCAATGTCTCTCCAGCAACACACAGAACCTGGACGCACACACTCAGAGACCAGACTTCTGAGCCTTCTGGAACGATCCCCACAGCACTGGTTTGCTTTTCCCTTTACTGTGACCTTGAATAAGTCACAGACAACCCTGTCCTACATTTTCCTAATCTGGGAAACTAGAGAACAACTTATCGGCCTCATCAGAGGTGCTTCAGAATGGGTTTTGATAAGCGAGAGAAAAGGACATAAAACTAATAGCATCAGATAGGTGTTTGTAAGCTGCTTTGAAAGTCATCTTGTGGGTTTATCTTTATAACCCCCAATCCCTCGAATCACTCAGAAACAGACTTTAGGGTCTGAGAGTCCTTCCCTGGGGCTGGGTCCTGTGCTCAGAGCTCTCACATGCACTGTCTCACAATTCTGCACAGCAACTAACAGAGTGGCTATGTACTAAGATGATGCTTCTTGAAGTGACTTCAAGACCACCAGCCCTGGGGAATTGACAGATGCACAGTTTTGGGCCCCCCAAACCTACTGGCTCAGAAACTTGGTGGTGAGTGGGCCGCCCACCTATCCTGTCCATGCATCCTGCCCACAGCCGGGCACCTACCGTCACCACAGGAGGGCACATCAGTGTGTTTTTAAAGGATTAGCTTCTTTCACCAGCGTGGATTTAACACACAGGTTTTGGTCCATCACAAATCTCACGCCATGCTATATTCCACTATGAGGTGAAGGCCACGTTTATATTAGTAAGTATTCTGCAAACATCTTCATCTTGAGACCCTCTGCTCAATGTCCCTCCAGCAACACACAGAACCTGGACACACACACGCAGAGACCAGACTTCTGAGCCTTCTGTAACGATCCCCACAGCACTGGTTTGCTTTTCCCTTTACTGTGACCTTGAAGTAGTCACAGACAACCCTGTCCTACATTTTCCTAATCTGGGAAACTAGAGAACAACTTATCAGCCTCATCAGAGGTGCTTCAGAATGGGTTTTGATAAGCGAGAGAAAAGGACATAAAACTAATAGCATCAGATAGGCGTTTGTAAGCTGCTTTGAAAGTCATCTTGTGGGTTTATCTTTATAACCCCCAATCCCTCGAATCACTCAGAAACAGACTNCAACTTATCAGCCTCATCAGAGGTGCTTCAGAATGGGTTTTGATAAGCGAGAGAAAAGGACATAAAACTAATAGCATCAGATAGGCGTTTGTAAGCTGCTTTGAAAGTCATCTTGTGGGTTTATCTTTATAACCCCCAATCCCTCGAATCACTCAGAAACAGACTCACAAAAACGTGCACCAGTGACCATGTGAGACTGCTGAAGCAGCCTGTCTGTGGACGAACCTCCTCCTTTGTGATTCAGAGCATGGGGAGGAGCTGGCTCTGGTGTCAATCATTAGGTTTGCGTGTTCATGAGTCATGGTGTGGGACGGAGAAAAAGGGCTGTCCACCAGGTCCGGCCGCAGGGAGTGCGGCCCTCGGAAGGATCCATGGTTGACCGCACGTCCCTGAGACACTTGTCCTGTAAATGGATTCAATCACACATCTGTCAGGCCCTGCTCTGGTCCAAGAATGTTCTAGATGCTGGGGGTCTCCGTGGCAGCCTCAGTGGGACTCGGCTGTTGTCAGCCGTGCCTGGCAGGTCTCCAGTGAGTGTTTCTGGGGTGGAAACAGCAAGAGGCACTGGAAATCAGTGGCCAAGTTAACTCGCTGCATTCTTACGCCATGGCCCTTTGGAGAGCATGGAGGGAGAACCTGGCCAGCACAGGCAACCCCAGCCCTGGTCCACCTCCCTGTCTGCCTGCCAGGGCCTTGTCTCCAAATCTGCAAACCCTGCCGTCGGTGCGTTGCCCAGGAGAGGGCCTGTGGGAGTCTGACTCTCCAAAGTCCTTCCCTCCCAGTGGGCCCATCCCTCCACCGAGGGAGGACCATGCTTGGAGGNCTGCTGTCGGTGCATTGCCCAGGAGAGGGCCTGTGGGAGTCTGACTCTCCAAAGTCCTTCCCTCCCAGTGGGCCCATCCCTCCACCGAGGGAGGACCATGCTTGGAGGACAGCCCCTGCAGCCTCCCCGGCCCTCTCATGAGAGGCTGTCCCATCACCCGTGACCATCATGAGGGCTGATGCCACACCTTCCAGGCCCCACACATTCGGACATTTGGAACAGAGTCATTTCAAACAGAAACAGGGTCACCTGGTCCAGGCAGGTGCATTCTTGGCCCCTGGTTCCTCTTATCAGTTGCCCGCCTTTATTTGTGCTGTGCTGGGCACCCACTGCTCACGGGGACCCTGCGATGGGATGCCAGAAACCTGTTCTGGCTGTTCCCTGTGCCCTCCCTACCCCACGCCTAGAACAGAGACAGCACACGAGCGAGTGAGGGAAGGAATGAGAAGGTGAGCAAACAAGCCCGCTCCCAGAGCCGACGTGCTCATGGGATGCACACATCCATGGGATGACAAAAGATGCGATCCCCTGCTTGGCTGAGACCTTCTGCTGAGGCTGGGCCTAGGGAAGTCCCTCTATTCCAGAGAGGGGGACACGCCCGTGGTCAGAGAGGCCAGGCAGTGCCTGGGATATAGGTCACTTTGCCTTGTCTCCAAATCTGCAAACCCTGCTGTCGGTGCATTGCCCAGGAGAGGGCCTGTGGGAGTCTGACTCTCCAAAGTCCTTCCCTCCCAGTGGGCCCATCCCTCCACCGAGGGAGGACCATGCTTGGAGGGCAGCCCCTGCAGCCTCCCCGGCCCTCTCATGAGAGGCTGTCCCATCGCCCGTGACCATCATGAGGGCTGATGCCACACCTTCCAGGCCCCACACATTCGGACATTTGGAACAGAGTCATGTCAAACAGAAACAGGGTCACCTGGTCCAGGCAGGTGCATTCTTGGCCCCTGGTTCCTCTTATCAGTTGCCCGCCTTTATCTGTGTTGTGCTGGGCACCCAGTGCTCATGGGGACCCTGCGATGGGATGCCAGAAACCTGTTCTGGCTGTTCCCTGTGCCCTCCTTACCCCACGCCTAGAACAGAGTCAGCACACGAGCGAGTGAGGGAAGGAATGAGAAGGTGAACGAACAAGCCCGCTCCCAGAGCCGACGTGCTCATGGGATGCACACACCCATGGGATGACAAAAGATGCGATCCCCTGCTTGGCTGAGACCTTCTGCTGAGGCTGGGCCCAGGGAAGTCCCTCTATTCCAGAGAGGGGGACACGCCCGTGGTCAGAGAGGCCAGGCAGTGCCTGGGATATAGGTCACTTTGAGAGGGCCTGTGGGAGTCTGACTCTCCAAAGTCCTTCCCTCCCAGTGGGCCCATCCCTCCACCGAGGGAGGACCATGCTTGGAGGACAGCCCCTGCAGCCTCCCCGGCCCTCTCATGAGAGGCTGTCCCATCGCCCGTGACCATCATGAGGGCTGATGCCACACCTTCCAGGCCCCACACATTCGGACATTTGGAACAGAGTCATTTCAAACAGAAACAGGGTCACCTGGTCCAGGCAGGTGCATTCTTGGCCCCTGGTTCCTCTTATCAGTTGCCCGCCTTTATTTGTGCTGTGCTGGGCACCCACTGCTCACGGGGACCCTGCGATGGGATGCCAGAAACCTGTTCTGGCTGTTCCCTGTGCCCTCCCTACCCCACGCCTAGAACAGAGACAGCACACGAGCGAGTGAGGGAAGGAATGAGAAGGTGAGCAAACAAGCCCGCTCCCAGAGCCGACGTGCTCATGGGATGCACACATCCATGGGATGACAAAAGATGCGATCCCCTGCTTGGCTGAGACCTTCTGCTGAGGCTGGGCCTAGGGAAGTCCCTCTATTCCAGAGAGGGGGACACGCCCGTGGTCAGAGAGGCCAGGCAGTGCCTGGGATATAGGTCACTTCTTTGAGCTGGTCCTTAATGCCAGTGCTGGGTGCAGAGGCCAAAAGGAAAGAGTCTGTGTGTGTGTGTGTGTGTGCATGTGTGCGTGTGTACCATAATAATGGTCACACTTATATAGCAACCTATCTATTAAAAACTGGAGGCACACATGGCTACAAAGCAGATGGGGTACAGCCCAAAGCCTCTCACCAGCAAGGAGCCTTGCCTGAGTTCCCATGTTGGCTCCCGGCCTACTGCCTAAGTTGAGATGCACATGAGTACACAGTGCACATTTGCACATTGCCTTATACAATTGCAAATGTACTATTCTTATTAGGAAAGGATCAAAACTTCAATAAATGTAATAAAAAGAAAAGCCCTTCTTGGTACCCCTGGTTCCCGCCTACCTCCCCAAGCCAGTCACCCGTCTCCACAGGTGCCTGGGAACTGCTGGCCAGGGTGCTCCACTTGGGGGTCAATCTAGAACCCCTAGTCCTCGGGTCTGAAGACCTTTCTAGTCAAGGTTTTTGTGGGTGAGGTCGCACTCCCTCTAAAATTTTAGCTCCTGATTTTATCATTCAACCTGATTCTATAACTGCTTTATGTCATTTTTGGTAAACATTTTTGGTAAGTGTTATAGATGCCAAATGAAACTCAATAATGGATTAACATACATCTAATAAATACAGTTGTGTAATAAATTACAAAAGAACCAGATGAAAATCAAATAATTATGCATATGACTTGAAAAAAGATTACATTGCTTTTCACACAATATAAATTCACAACTAATTAACAGTGAAAACTTCTATAGAATTCTTGAGCTTTCTTTGGCATAATTATAGGAAGCGAAAATGCATTTTTTTCAAATGAAAAATCACCCCATGAATTAATATCCCAATCATTTGCCTGGGAACAATCATCAGGTAAAATTAAATTTCAAGATTCTGTGGATTTGAAGGAATTTTTCTCAAACACTAATGATGGGAATGCAGGTAGTCAGTTTTTTTCTAGAGGACACTATGATAGAACTGAAAAAACACTATAAATGTCCATTTTACGACCCAATAATTCTATTTTTCAGAATTTATTCCAAGGAAATAACAGACAAATGCAAAAATGACTGTTTATTATCACATTATTTATAATATTGAAAAATTAAAAGTAACATAAACATCAGTCATACAGGACTGGTCATATTACAGTTTCCTCATAGTCATGTATCCAGTCATTTAAAATGATGATGTAAATTTATAACATGGGTAGCTGCACATGGTTTATTGCGAAACCAAGCACCTTACTATTTAGCATAGAGAGTATCACCCCACTGCAATAAATGAACGTATATATATATATATATGTAATTTATGGGAATAAGAACATGCATAAAAGAAACTATGTAAAAGTAGTTTTGCATGGATCCTGGGGTTATGGATGATTTTTTTTCCTGTATTTTTCACTTTTTCTACCATGAATGTCTATTATGTACTTTAAAAAGGTTAAAGAAATGGTGACATTAAAAAATGTTGACACTGACTCAAACTTCATATTATTCAGTTCGCTTTTTCTCTTCTCTGTGATTGCGGGCTGCAGTCCTAACCAAGGACATCCTCTAAGTAAATATGTGGAAGGTCAGTTGCTATTCTCTACCCAGCACCCGTCACCCCTTGCTGCAGGCTCTCCTCTCCTCTGAGCATCATCTGGACAGCAGATACTGGGACCTGCCTCTCACCCCAGAGCTGAGGTCTCTTCCCCTAACACCTGCCATCCACAATCGCAAAGGTAAGTGAGTTAAAAGAGGAATACCCTTTTTCACAATTGTGTTTAAGACTAAGGGAACAGAGAGAAGCCTGAGAGAGGTACTAAAATCACTAAATCATTGGAAAAATAAATAAGCATAGATAAAATTTTGGGATTCTCTAAATTAGAGAAGAGGAGATTGGTGGGAGACCCCTAGAGTGGGGTTGACCAGATGGCCCTTAGTTCATCTGTGGGTAGGGAACCTCTCCTAGGTCACAGGGCTCTTATGAGGTGAAGCCTGAGTTCTGGCTTCACCAAAACACCAAAGGTTTGAGTCTACACCCACACATTGACCAGGTGAGGGGCCGACTGGACCGAGGGCTCCTGTTAAGATAAGTTGCTGGTCTTAAGTGACAAGGTAAGGAAGCTGCAGAAAAGAAACCAGGGCAGTAACAAATGCATCCACCTGTTCTTGGGAGGCTCTGCAAACAGGGCTGGGAGATCCAAGCAAGATCAACATCCGTGAGTCTCGGAAACACTCACCAAAATGCATTCCCCAAATATGAAGACACAGTCAGAAGTCACTGCCTTGGCAAATCACAATTCTAACTTGCAAGAGAACCCAAATGTCCTCTCTGGAATGTTACTGGTTTTAACACCTCCTTCAGTACAGGTCTGATGTTAGTCCTGGGTGGAAATAAATATAAGGACCCTTTAGGAACATAATTATGAAAACAGTCTATATATGGATACGTTGATCAAAACCCTTGCTGATATCTAAATGAAATAATTTTTACACCAGCTACAAAGCCTAAGTTAATTGTTAGCTTTTGGAAAAACTAACAAAATACTACTTATTTCTGAATTAGCAGCACTAAAGCTTACTATTACCTTTAAGTATGGAAATAAACCTCTTAAAATATAGTATAAACATAGCATGTGGATGATCATAGATTGATACAAAAGGATAGTTTTTTTTTAAAGGTGAGAACTAGTCTCTCTTATCAAGACTACATCCCATTGCCTGGAGTAGTGGCTGACATACCGTAGATGCCCAATAAATACTTTTTTGGGAAAAAGGATGACATATTTAATAATAAAGCTTCCTGGCTAATAGTAAATGAACTAGTTAATGACAGTGTCAATCAGCATTTGTCCATGTGTCCAGATACCCAGTACATAGACACTCAAATCTATACACACATCACAGCACAGATAGCAATTGCAGCATTCATTCAACAAGTATATACTGATTCATATAGTTTTTCTGAATAGCATTCGTGCTCAGCTGCAGAATTGTGTCCAACTCTTGAAGATCTCATGGATGGTAGTCTGCCAGGCTCCCCTGTCCATGGGATTTGCCTGGGAAAAATGTTGGAGTGGGCTGCCATTTCCTACTTCAGGGATCTTCCCAATATACTGATTGCCTACTATGTTTCAGGCATCATCTTAAGCATTAGGAATTCAGTTGTAAATGAAACCCAGTACTGGTCCTCATGGAGCTTATGGCCTAGTGAAGAGATTCATCGTGAATGATAAATATATAATTATAATATATATAGTTACTGAATGGGGAAATGCACAGAGCAAAGGACAGGGCTGTAAGAGAAAACTGCGCAGTGGGGCAGGGGAGGGTTTAATGTACACTGAGGTGGTCAGGGCAGGCTTCTTGGCAGGGGTGACCATCCTGAAGGGAGAAGTGCCTACCAGGTGAAATGCAGGAGAAATGGCATTCTGGTAGCAAGGAGCCATAGACTCTGAGGTTAGGAGGCACTTGGCCTGCTCAAAGAAATTGGAGACACTGTGACCGTGTTGGAAAACAGGCCTGAGTGCAGCCACCAGATCATGGAGGGCCTGGAGCCCATGCTGAAGAGCCCAGGGCCCACTTCACTAATGTGAGGCCAAGCAATTGATGGATTCTGAGCAAAGCAGTGATTGACCTAATTTTTATTATAAAAATATTGGTCGGCAACTGTGTGGAGAATGAAGGTGAAGAGGCAAGCATAGGTGATACACGAGACCATAATACCAGGAAAGGTACAAGCCTCCCAGGAGGACACAGCCAGGACACTTATCCCTGAATTAGCTGCACTAAAGGCCTATATTATAAGGCTTCCCAGGTGACTAAGGGGTAAGGAATCTACCTACCAATGCAGGTGTGATCCCTGGGTTGGAAAGATCGCCTGGAGGAGGAAATGGCAACCCACTGCAGTATTCTTGCCTGAGAAATCCCATGGATAGAGGAGATTGGTGGGCTATAGTCCAAGGGGTCGCAAAGAGTCGGATACAATTTAATGACAAAACAACAAAACAGCAATCGCAAGCTCAGACGCTCCCTTCAAGTTCTCCCACACTTCCTGCTACTCTGTCTCCTCACACCAACATGCAGCCCCTGTTCAGCTGCTCCAGCAGGAGCTGAAGCCTGAGCCATTCCTGGCAGGTGCCAAGCCTGCAAGACTCTCCCTGCAGGAAGCGAGGTATTGTAATGAATGCAGAGTTTCATGATTCCCTGTCTCCGTTGCAGGCAAGAGTATCAATTCTTCACTTCTCAACTGGAGTTTTTTGACAACTTATAAACTGTGACCTGGATGTACAACTTATAGAATCTCAAAATGCAGTTCAATGAAGTAGCAAGAAGAAGGCTTTTCTTAAAAAAAAAAAAAAAAAAAAAAAAAAGAAGTGAGAAAGAGAGCTAAAGGATTTAGGACAAGATCCAGGCTGCATTCTTGGCACATGAGGCCCCAGAAGCACTGAGCCTCCCATCCCATGACTTTGGGCTCCAGCCAGAGGATGGTGGTTGAATGCAAAAGGCAAGTCCCCATGTCCTGTGGGCTTTGTCCAGATCTGGTGGCAGCCACAGAGAAGGGTGGATCCCAGTGGCCGGGCTGGTGTGACCGGGGTGAGTCAGCACGATGGTGACCACAGTTATACTTGGACCATCCTCAGAGGGAGGCAGGCAGTACCCTTCATGGTGAGCTCCCTCCAGAAATGCCTTGCAACAGTAATGCAATGAAGAGTGGACCCTGATCACATGGCTACAACATTATGTGACTGGCAACGGAAATTGTAGAAAACATGGGAAAAGAGAAACACCAGGGCATGAAGACTCTAGTTGGGTTGAAGGGACAGAAATGTTGGGTGTAAATTGAGTGTCATGGTGTTTGGAGATGGTTCCTCTAAGGATGCCGTTAACGTTATATAAGGTCACAAGGGTGGGGCCCTGGACCTATAGGATTAGTCTCCTTATCAGAAGAGATGCCAGAGCTCTTGTGATCCCTGTCTTTCTCTCTCCCCCTGCACTTAGAGAGGTCATGTGAGCACACAGCAGGATGGTAGCTACTACCCTGCCAGGAAGAGAGGCTGCACCATGAAACCGACCATGTTCAAACCTTGATCTCAGACTTCCCAGCCTCTGAATGATGAGAAACCAATTTCTGTGTTTAAGCTGCCCAGTCCATGTGTTTTTCCATGACAACCTGAGCAGACTAATGCAGGGAAAGCTCTGTTTGTAAAATAAATAGGAAAAAGCCCTGCAGTGTATCCCCTGTATAAATTCATATATTTTTTGTATTGAGTGTTCTTAAAGACAAGTGTATCTGAATCATTGGAGAAGAAAATGGCAACCCACTTCAGTATTCTTGCTTGGAAAAGTAAATGAACAGAGGAGCCTGGGGGGTTACAGTCTATGGGGTCACAAAGGGTCAGACACAACTGAATGACTGAGCATGCACATACATACTTGAATCAATGTATCCACTGTTTTTTTTTTTTGGTTTATTTATATTTATTTATTTTTTAATTTTATTTTTACTTTATTTTACTTTACAATACCATATTGGTTTGGTTTATTTATATTTAAAAAATAATATGCTTTGAATAACATCAAAAGGCTCATCAAAGCTGGCATGTGGCTGTGATACACAGTAGAGCTTCCCAAGGTCAGGGGCGCGCCTGGCAGAAGCCCACCTGTTGAGCTCGCAGAGTTCTCCCTGCCTCTGGGAATGAATCAGTGATGTGAGCTGAGGGGGTGGAGCTGCTGTAGGGGTGGGTGTTCTATGCATGGGGCCTTTCCTGGGATTCAAGGCTCTTTGAGGACCAAGCGTTGTCCTTCCTTCTGCACCAATGAAGCAGAACCTCCCCAGGATGTTCTCATTGCTGGTGGGACAGTCATGGTTTCCTCATGACAAGGCAATTGGTTAAGTCACTCTGAACACCTCCACTTTGCTCTGACACATGACACTTCCTGTCTGACACCACCTCTCTCTGGGCTTAATGAAGACCGTGGCTGTCTTGAACTGCTGTCTATTGACTTGGAAGGCATTCGCTTCCTGCTGCACATATTTTATGGCATCTAGCAATCCTCAGCTGTTCTGAAGGTGCTCTTCAGGGGGTGGAGGGGGGTTCCTAAGCCAGAGGGAGGTTGAAGGAACACTGTACACCTTAGGTTCGCCAGTCTCGAATCGGCTGATGGGAGTCCCTTCCGCAGTGTCCGAGCCATAGCAGTCCTCCCCCCTCCTCTGTCTTTGGGATCCAGCTTCAAGCGCCAGTTTTCTGGAGTGTTTGCAGGACAGGGGAGGCTGGTTTTTCACCTTGGCTTGTCAGCTCTGCTGCTCCTGGAAGGTGGGAGGCTGCCTGTTCACGTGTAGAGCATCTCAGAAACTGGCAAGTAATCCGGGCCACAGGAAGAGGCGAGGAACACATTTCCTTCTGCCCTACTTAAGGCTTCCCTGTGGGACCTCCCCACCTGCTGAAGCTGCTTGGGTGATGATCTCTCCTTTCTGCTTCTGCTGGAACTCATGCCAAGCCCAGCCAGTTCCCCTTCATCAACAGAGCTCTCATGCAATCTGGGGGAGGGGACAGGCTCGGTAAGTGACTCCTTACCAAGATCTGGGACCAGCACTTCAAGGGCAGGATGGTCAGTGGTCAGGTTTGGGAGTTGGGGTCACCATGGCTGGCTCTGAACCCTTGCTCCCCAACCCCCATGGCTCTGTATGAGCCTCCACATCTGTAGGGGCGATGACAGGGTCTGTTCTCAGGACTCAAACGCACACCCGAGGCGGGGCTCCTCTCTGACTGGTCAAACCTTCATGAGGGTCCTCTGAGCCCTCTTCTCTACTTGGCCTGGACCTTGGCCTCCCAAACCCAGGTTTCATCAGAGAACCCCGCTGGGTGGTTTATGGACAATTCTCCTCGCCCTTGGTATCTGACTCCTTGGCCTGCCTTTAGCAAGAACCCCCACCCTTGTCATCTCATCAAGCTCCTCTCTGTGATCATCCCCTACTCTGCCTGCCGGCTGTGCAGCCCCAGCTCTCCCTGCTGCATTTGGAGGTCAGGTCGGTCTGCCTCCCCTTCTGCAATTGAATCCAGCAGAGTCTTCTCTGCTTTCTTTAACGAGTGTCAGAATAACGTTTTCTCTTTAACTTCTGCAACATAGCAGGGGCTCAATATACTGACAGTGTTACAATGTTGGCGAACAGCATAAATGAGGGAGAAAAATGCAGAGGGATCAGGAAAGGGCAGGTTCAAAGTCAGAGAATATGGTTAGAAAATCTGCAGCGGTGGGCTCACAACCAGACGTTTGCCGCCTGCTTGGTAGGAGAGAAGGGCCACTACTGCCAATAATAACAACTCAAATCACCAATCATGAAATGGGGGAAAGCCTGAGAGTGTCCCCAGATTTATCTATGGGTGGAAGGCCCCAGCAAGCCCTGCTCTTGGCACCTTCCCCTGTCAAGCTGCCTCCTTGTCAGGCTTCCCTCTGATGCCTCAGGACCTGCTCCCGGAACCCCCTCCATCACAGCTGCCAGAGCATGTCACCAGTCTCAGAGGCATGGAATGAAGCCAGGAGAGTGGCCTGAAAATGCAGCACGAGCAAGAGGCAAGTCAGACCTGAACACCTGCTTACATGGGCCTCCTGGAACGGCCTGTGAGCCTCGGGGGAGCAGACACAAGGCTGCCCGCCGAGCTCTTCGTGGAGTGGACATGCACAAGAAGCATCCCGAGTGGTTGCTTTGCCCGGGGTCCAGCATGGACTCTCGCCCCTGTCCCTGAACCCGGAGCTGAGACCTGCAGCGTAAGGAGTCATTAGTACGAGCAGAACCAAGACTCACCCGGAGACAGACCAACAGCATAGCCCAAACTCCCGCTCCTCTTCAAACATTAATCACCATCTCATGTTTAATTAATCTGCGCTGAGTTTGCTGGGTGATGAAAGCAGAATTTTCTATCAGTAGGAAAAACACGTATGGATTCAAGGTTCTTGTATGACTCTGCTGGCAGATCCCTGCCAAGTCTGGCAAAGCCGTTCAGATCCCTCACCCCCAAGGCAACCCTCATCTTCCCCTGGGTTGTGACGAGGACTCACATCGAGAGATTACTTTCACCTTTCTCATGGTGGTACGGCTTGTACACTTGTCTGAGCTCGCCGACAACCCCCTTGGACAGTAGCGGCCATGGCATTGGCCCTAGCAGCCGGCATGGGGCTGGGTGGCTGGTCCACCATCGGAAGCACACTGCCTTCGGTGTTGTGTCTGCATTTGCCCAGTGCAGGCTTGCCTTCCCCTCTGGAGGCTGGACTGGTGCAACCAGGGACAGAGAGGGGCCGTTTAGAGGGTCACGGTGAGCTTGGCCACAGAGACACAACTGAAATCATTATTTGTGCTCTGATGAGCTGGCTTTAAATTTCTCCGTGCAGGAAAGCTGGCCTGGCTTTCCTGTTCAGATGTCACAAAGAGCAAGAAAAGTAAACGATTTTGAGCACATGCTTTCCTCCAGCTAAAGAGAGATCTTGCTATTTTCTCTGGGATTTTCTATCAAAATCTACACTGAACATCAAAAGCTGCGGCGTTTCTTGGGGACGCCAGATCTATGGCTTTCTTTTTCCCATCAGCTCTCCCAAGTGAACCATCCACGAAGATAAAATAGCAAAAACTCCTATAAGAAAGTAATTACTTCAAAACCGAACAGAAGGCAATTATGACTAAACAGAGCCGCGTTTGGGTTCAGCATCTGACAAAGCGGCTCTGAGATGACAAAGATGGGCATTTTCATTGCCAGATAACCAGATCGTTTTTTGTTCACAGTGGTATTCTTAATACAAAAAAAAGACATAAAATAATTGGCCAGCTAACCCCCAGTCCACCAAGAAATAAAGATGCTGCTCACAGCTCCGAGAGGTCCTGAGAAGCTCATGCCTTCAGCTCCGCGCTGAGAATATAAATTGCCAGTGGAGACCGAGATGGATCTTTAAGGAAAAATGAACTCTTCTCCTATAGAATTTTGCAGGATTATGGCCCATGTTGGACAAGTACAAGCTCAATTTATCCTTGACCCCCAATCATCACGTTAAACTCCAGTTTTAATCACGATGACCTACCACCCGACTTCTTTATCATGTCTTTGGAGAGGCCATGTGCTTAAATTAATATCATCAATGGCTTTATTTCAGGTTGGGAACTGTGAGCATTGGATAGTTAGTGAGCACACAAAGGAAATGACAGAGCAGCAATCTGACACAATTGGGGGAAGGAATCAATTAATTTGATAGTACTTGCCGGGCTGGATTGTAGCACTGGCAGAGGGAGCCAGCGGCTGGCCCACGTTGGCTCCCTTGGGAGGAGGGTGGGATGGAGAGCACTCTGGGAAGCCCGTGTGATCTGTGGGCTCTTAACGGCACAGACCATAATTGCACTGATTACTACCACTGAAGCAGGGTCAGGTACCTGTATTATAAATTCCTGCCCCTCTCGCATTTTCAGTCCATTGCCCTGCTTGAGCTTCAGATGGGCTGCCAAGGGCTTTAGAATGTCCTGCACAGAAGCATGATCCAGGTGGATGGTCTCTGTGCATTCATTCCTGCGCCCGTTCATTCGTTCCACCAGCAGCCGCACCTGCGACATCCTCACATGCCCCTTCTGTGCTCTACACAAGACAGTTCATCACTTCCGTGATGACACCACGAGATGCTTATAATTCCCCTCATCCTGTCAGCTGGGACCTGAATTGGCTCCAACCCCCATCACACACTTGTGGAAGTTCAGAGCCTCTCTGGGATCTCTGAGAGTTTCTAGGGGGGTTCAGTTCTCAGGGTCCCCTCTGCTTCCACATCCACAGTATGCCTCTGTTCTGCACTGCATCATTCTAAATGTCAAAGCAACACCCTAAACCAACCCTTTCTGGAAGCACAGAACTCAGGAGGGCAGAGAGGGGAGACGGGAGTCTGCACAGACAGTGCACTTCAATGGAATGTGAGGCGTCCCTTCTGCACTGGCCTGGGCACCAGGCTGGACCAGGTCTCCACGGTGAGCGGAGGGTGTGCCCCAAAGCCCAGAGGACCCACCACCTCTACCCGCAGCTGACGGCTGACAATGACCAAAGAAAGGATCCATCCTACGGGCTACCAGTGTGGCCTGAGAACGTACACGAGGGTAAAGCAGAGAATGACTCTTGTGGACCATTCAGAGCTGTGGAGAGCAACCTGGTCCATTTCAGACAAAGTCATTTGAGGACATCGATTAAGAGATGACAGGTGACCCGAGGACGAGGAAAGGGCTGAGTGAGTGTCCTGATTCTTACTGAGACCCTGAGTCCAGGTGCTGGGAAGGGAGTGTGCCAACCAGATCGAGAGAGACCAAGTCTAAGTGAAAAGAGTTATCCACAATTCAAATAGGGAAAAAACCCAAACCTAAAAAATTCAGCCTGAAAACCTGATTCTATATGTTGTTATGCACACATTTCAGGGAATTCAGAGGCTGTGAAGGAAATTGTGGGCAATTCAAAGCATCAGGGAAACAAAGACGTAAACTGTGAGCTCAGGAGGCATCTCATGGGCTTTATGACCCATGATTTGTCATCGATTTACTCCCCCAAAGGGACTTGATATCTCCCAGCTCAGGACAGCCTTGTTTTGCAACCATTCAAATTTAGTCAATATGCATTTTATTTTTATGTCATTTTTCTTCTAATGACAGAGATGCTCTATACTGAAAGAGAACAAAGCTAATATTTTGTAAGATTTACATGCTTGTTAAGATGTGAGGAAAAGTACACAGGAGAAAAATAAAATGAAAAAGAGGAAAGGAAGAAGGTGAATTAGCAGACAAGTTGACACAGGGCAGTGAGAGAGGAAGAGAGCTGTGGTTACTAGGAAGAACTAAAGCTTCAGGGTCAGGCAGAAAGTGGAGGCCTGTGTGCAATGCCACCTCTCACGTGCTATGGGAGGAGACTGGGTGGAAAGTGAGGGATCCCGGCCTTGCTGGTATGACTGTAAGGGCAGAAGGAGGAAGGTGGCTGTGGCCCTGCTACAGCTCTGTGTCTGCTGCGGGGGCTGCATGAATCCACATGTATGATGAACAGTGGAGAACTGGGCCTGTGTCTGAGTTGTGACTGTGCACCACAGCTGTGGGTGGTGTTAGCCACTGGAGGTGGGGCGTACTATCCTTGAAACTTTCCATTGATCTACAACCATTTCAAAATAAAAAAGTTAGAAAAGTATTACAACAAAAACAAAGAAAAGGAAAAATCAAAAGAAGTCAAGACAAACACAAAATCACAGGAAGACTCAGTGCACCCTTGTCTCCAGGTTGGATCCGGGAGCCTACAGTGGACGAGAGTCCAGAATCTCTCCCTGCAATCCGGGGGTGGGGTGGGGTGTCAATCTAGGTCACCCAAGGAAGGTCAGCTGGCCGGCTGAGGAGCGGCTGGAATCCTGTCTCTGCCCCCAGGCTGACACCCCTTCCACTCAGGCTCAGGCTGTAGACTCTTCCGGTAAAGCCTGGATGAAGCTTCCTGGGCAGCTGGACACATCACATTATGAGTTCAGGTTGGCCCCCAGTATGTCCAGTGACTCAAGGTCTCAAATGTCTAAGGGGTCAGGGTGCATCAGGCCCTGGGGGAGGTGGTGGAGGGAGAGGGAGGGGGGCAGTGGTGGGGACCAGTGACCACCATCCCCTGCCTTCCAGCCTGAGTGCAGCAGGGACTGAAAACTGTATGAAAACTTGCAAACAGGGCTCAGAGGGGAGAGATAGAAAAATGTGTTCAGATGATCAGGAGCCACCCGGATCTAAAAGGAGACACAGGAGACGAATGAACTCCACAGAGATGGAGATTCCATTTCAGTTGGTAAATGAGAAAACTAATTATTCAAGCAAAAATCCCAGTTTAAAAACCACACTTGACTTATTAATGTAGTAAGAGCCCTGGCAGATCTCTCTCCAAAAGAGAAACTTCTTCTCTTTCTCATTTTTAATGGTTTGAGCCAAAGTCTCCTAGATTGAATAGAAATAGACTTTTTACGAAGGTTTTGATTTCCCCACATTCCATCTCAGGGTCCCCTGGAGCCCCTTCCTAGTGGGCAGGCAGAGGATCAATGCCTCCAGAATTCTGCAGTAGCCCTTAGTGAGAGGATCTAAATGAGGGATAGTGGCTTTTTACACTGGAAATGAGATGAGAGAAAAATAACAGAGTGACATCAAGGTTCACATCCAAGGGCAGAGGCCAGCCCTGATGAGCAGAGCAGTGGGTGTGGCTGTCTGTGCCTGGGAGGCCTGGCTCTGCATGGTAGTAATAGGATGTGGTTTCTGGGCTCAGGAGTAGTCCCTTCCCTGCCCCTGGCAGAACTCCCAAAGCCCCCACATCTCCAAGCAGAGAAATAGACCTCTGTGTCAGCTTTGAGGCCTCTCTTTGTCCAGCCACCTGCCCTGAGGTCTATGAGGTAGCCTATAGCCTGTTAGCTTTGGGGACATGGGGAGGGTGTTAGAAGGGCAGGAGCCAGAAAGACGGTACCCTCAATTCCAGTGCTCAGAAGGTGGTCCCAGGTATGCGCAAAGTGGGGAGCCCCTGGAGAAAACTCTTCTTGTGTTCTGACCTCAGAAATTCCAAAGCTGCTTCCCTTGGGTTCAGCCTCACTTGGGATGACAGTGAGGACCCACAACATATCCCTCCTGGGCAACTGGGCCCAGGATGGATGGATGGGAAGATGGGAGGGTGGGTGGGAGAATGGATGGATGGGAGGATAGATAGATAGGTAGATGGATGGATAGATGGTTTGTAGATGGTAGATGATGGTGTGTGGATGGATGAATGGTTGGGAAGATGGGAGGGAGGGTGGAAGACTGGGTGGATGGGAGGATAACTGGGAGAACTGATGGATGGATGGGTGGATGGTGGATGGGAGGATGGATGGACGGGAGACAGAAGGATGGTGGATAGGAGGATGGATGGATGGATGGGAGGACAGTGGGAGGATGGGTGGATGGTGGATGGATGGGAGGATGGATGGTGGATGGATGGATCAATGGTTGGGAAGATGGGAGGATGGGTAGATGAGGCAGGACTGCAGCCAAATCTGGAATCCTTGTGTTCTGGGCTGGTGAGGAGGCCTGGGGATGGTGGCTGGGGTCTCCAGGGTCTGGGGTGAATTTGCTCTCAGAGTTCACTCTGCAGGATGTCCTGGTCTGAGTCTGTCTCCTTTCAGGCCTCCGTGGGCACCAAGAGCTCTGTCAGAGGCTGTCACCCTCCTTGGAGCCCAGAGAAAGGCAGACACTGGGGTGAGACAGGGCTTCCTGTCCCAGGGCTCCATGTGTTCCCAATTTCTGTGCTGGAGTCGCCCCAAAGTGCATTTGTCTCCAACAGGAGAAGCAGAGTCCTGTGTAAAGACCGAGATCTTCTAGTAGAGAAGCTTGGAGGGGCTCAGCCTGTCTGGCTGCGACAAGGAAGGGCACGTGGGGATACACGAGGCACCGGCACTTCCACATGGGCACAGAGTGGACAGCACCATGGGTTTTCGGAAGCCCCACTCCCGGATCTTCCCCATGGCCTCGGCCACCTCTGGGAACATGGCTGACTCCAGTGATCATTCTTAATAGGTCTCCCTGTAATTGGAAGATAAACCTTCCAAGTTTGCAGCTGTCTCAAATTCATCTTTAACTTAAAAAGAAATATCAATAATTAAAGCCAACCCCAAGCACCACGGCGACACGTGTGGGGGACAGATAAGGACCCGCCGAGCCTTTGATTGCGACTCGTGTCTTGGCAGATTTACTCCCGAGACCCTGCTCTGAATTATCTTTTTTATTTCATTTCTGGCACTGCCGAGAGCCCAGAGCATCCTGACTCCAGCCCCTGGTGGCTGTTCCATGGGACTCGGGCAGCCAGGGAGCTCCTCAGGTCTGGAGGCCATTGCTGTCTCATTGCAAGCAGGGTGACCACCCATCCAGCCCCTTGCTCCTGCTCCCCACATGGTTGAAAACAAGGTGGGCACCTTGGGCTCTGCAGACAAGTCTCGGGCTCCCAGCTGAGATGCTGCCCACTGGTTCAGGAGCAGAGGTGCTCGCAGAGAGAGCCCAGACATGTCTGCAATGCCTCGGCAGAGAAGCGCAAGCTGACACTCATGAAGCATGTATTAAGCCCCCCTGCATGCAGTGCACCACCCAGAACCAGGTGAAGGGTGTCCAGGACACCATCCCACCCTACAGGGAGGTGAGAGGGGGTGTGGGGTCTGTTGTCCACTCCTGACCTCACACATCTGTCTGGGGATGTGGTCAAGTGGCCACACTGGGAGGGTCTGGATGCAGAGGTGAGTGTGCTCATGGTGAGTGTGTGTATCCCTGCTTCTCACACTTGGGTGTGAAAGCCCAGTACTGGGCCTGAAAAGCCCCACTCTCATCTAGGCTGGACACACAGACTGTGGGGCTGGGGGTCCTTCTGGTCTATGGATGGTATTCTCTCTCCTGTACCTGGAAGACCAGCCAGGCTTCTGGCAGGAGCACTCACACCCATGCTCAGCCTTCAGTGAATACAAATAAAATATGAATTCGTGAAGCCTGAGTTACATAGACAAACAGATAAACTACAAAATGAACCAGAGACCTCAGAAGCCAGTGGGGAAGCTGGATGCCAATGAGCAAGCCCGCAGCGCCGTCACTGAAGAGGGCCTGTCTGGGGAAGGTGTTCAGCTGCATATGTGTCGGGGACAAGGAGCAGAATGTGACGTGAGTGGTGCCTCTCTCTACAGTGAGCACAGGACCTGCCAGTGTTTCCAACCTGACCTTGGTCCTGGGGAGAGGACACAGCATGTGTGAGAGGCGCACAGATCTCTGGGAGTGGGGGCAGGTGGGGGTGGGGGTGGGGGAATTTCAGAGACATTGGAAGGAAGGCAGCCATTCCAGGGGCCAGAGAAACACTGGGGCCCAAAAGTGAGATGAAAACCCCCTTTGTGCTGCGTGGGGAGGTGGGACAGGGACCCCTGATGGGACCGCAGAAGCTGAGTGGCCCAGGAGCCATTCCCTGATTTCCTTATCTGAAAAATGGGGCAATGAGACCAAAATTGCCCTGTTGTCAGGACGAGCACAGTGCTTAGAGGACGAGCACTTGGTGATGCCCTCTGGAGTCTGTGACAGCTTCTGCTTTTTACGTATGGAGGCCCTGAGTATCTGAGTGTCTGCCTAGATAGCTGAGTCTAAAAAAAGGCCCTGAAAAACAAACAGACAAAAATCCCCAATTTTTTTTTTCCTCTTTAAAATAATGTTGTTTTCATTGCTTTCAGATTTGTTTTGGTTGATCTGCTGATATTTGGTTCTCCTGATAAGTAGATGATCATTATTTCTGACCCTAATATAGCCCTGTGTTTTCCCTGCTTCCTACTCCCACACAATCTCTTTGGAACAAACTCTCACATAGACTGCTCAAAACTGTGGACGCCTCCAATACAAATCCTTAATAAAGATGCCAAGTCAGTTCAGCAAATGTCAGAGATTTCTGATGTCACAGAAGAGGGAAAAGTTCTTATTAAATATTTGTGTGTTGAATGAATTACTAATTAAACACCCAGAGGAGAAACAAATTTGTTAAAAGCGGCCCTGCCCGTGTTTTCGTGCCCAGGGTGGGTGCCTCTGGGGATCTCAGCACCGCCAGGGGAGTCCTGCGGGGACCTGGGCACCACGCAGCGGCACTCCTCCGGTCCTCAAGACGCGGTGGGTCTTGTCCTGGAGATGCTTACACACCCCATCAATGATGCATGAGCCTCAAAAGGCAACTTGACGGCCTAGGAAGACCCCAGCTCCGTGACCTAGAAACAAAAGCACCCACTGCTCAGGTGGAACCTCACAGGGCACAATTATGTATAACTGAGCTCAGCCTGGGGACTTCTCTGTGGCTCAGATGGTAAAGCGTCTGTCTACAATGCAGGAGACCTGGGTTTTATTAACTGTGTATGGCCCTGACCAACTGGTCAACCCTCTTTCAGCCTCCTTTGCTGTGGTTCTGCAGACAGCTTCATTGCAGTCACCTGGATTGGTGGGGGCTCCTGAGATCAGTCCTGGTAAGAAGCCAGCATTCCGCTCCCTCTCACCTGGGCCTCACCTACTCCTCCCGATTCTGCAAACACGTCTCTAAGCTCTTGGTTTCATTTTCTCCTCATCAGAGAAGCTCCCATGGCTCCCTCTGGGTGATTTCCTGGCATTTTCTGGGGAATTTTTTGAGGGATTTTTTGTCCCTCGAAGTTGACACTGTCTTTTCATTTCTTATTCCTTATGCTTGCAATGAGAATCCCTATCTTCACACCCCCAGGTGTGGGCACAGGGGGTTGGCCTCACAGTCTACCCGTCTGGCCTTGGATTCCACCTGATGGACACTGTCCTTTCCAGACACCCTCAACCTTGTCTGGAACCACTTTACTGGGAAGTCAGGAGGGACAGTGCAAGGTTCCCTGATGTGGGCTACATCTACTTCCCAGGGAAGCACTTGAAGACCAAGAAGCCCAAAGTCAGCATTGCCTGATGCTGAGACTTGGACGTTAGGGCACAGTGGGCCCACGACTCCTTGATGTGGCTTTAGGGGTGAGTTTAGGAAAGACGGATGATAGCTTTCCTTTGTTTGGACCCTGCTCGTGAGGTGACAGCAGCATGATGAAGGATGGTTTCATGGACCGTTTACTGAGAGCTTGGGGCTTCTTGTTTCATCCTTCCTGTATCCTCCAAGATAAGACTCTGATCACCCTTAATTTACAGATAAGAAAACACAACAGCAGGTGTGTGTGCATGCTAAGTCACTTAGTCGTGTCTCTTTGCAACCCTATGGACTGTAGCCGCCAGGCTCCTCTGTCCATGAAATTTTTCAGGTAAGAATACTGGAGAGGGAGAGGTTTGCTATGCCCTCCTCCAGGGGATCTTCCAGATCATCAAGCCCATGTCTCCTGCATTGGGAGGTGAGTTCTTTACCACTAATGGCACCAGGGAAGCCCCATTGCAACAGCAGGAAGAATACGCTATTAATACTTGCCCCAAGACCCAGGGTGAGGACATGGCCCAGATTTGAACCCAAGCTGTTTGGTTCCAGAGCTGTTTACAATGAGGTCTGTACTGGGGTGGGGATGACCTCTTAGAGTAGGTCCTGCCAGGGTCAGATTTCCTGAAGACAGTGGATAAATCATGTTTCCTAATGAGATTTTATTTGTTTACAAAACACTTTACACTCAATGACTTGCTAAAACAGCTTTTCCTGTTGATGGCTGGTCCCCAGGGCTGCGCGGTGACCGGTCAGAATGCCCCTAAAGATCAGCTCTGACACACTTTCAACAAATGGTGCTGATGTACAGAACAGAAAATGCAGCCATCGATAGGACTCTCAATTAGCCTATAGGGCTCTCTTTCTGTGGTTTAATTACAGGCAATTGTGCATTTTTAGGTGTTTGGTTTTTTCTTGAAATCACTTCTACTGTAGTGGGAGTCCTAAACACTTTGACAAAGGGCGGAATCTACATAAGGAAGAAACATGTGGAATTAGCACCTTCAATATTTATTCTAAAAGGGAGCTGAGAGGGGGGCTCCAGCTGGTGTGGAAAAAGGTAAACCCCAAGGTTCTCCCAGGAAGGTTCCGTGTCCCAGGACAGGAGGACAAGAGGTCCGCTGGTGACAAGGTGTCCTCCACACTCTGCCACGGGCGTGATCCTGTTTAATCCTCCCATCAACCCAGCTCCATTTCATAGATGGGGAGACTGAGTCTCAGAAATATGTTCCATAATCTCCCAGCCACCAACTGGCCCAGGCCTGGCCGGAATGCGAAGCCAGGCCCATCCCCTTCCAAAGTTCAAGCTCTCACCTGGCACTGCTGACCCTGTGTCCCCCTCAACCCAAACACCTGTATCATTAGTCTCAACGTTAGTCTGCGCCAAAGGCAGACTAAGACGCCTCTTAGTTGGTTAAATTAGATTAGATACTTTACTGTGGCCCACACTGAAAGCTTAGACTCGTCCCACTGCCCCAAGTGGCTTCCAGGTGACAGACGGCCCCCCATCCTCATGGCCCAGCTCCTCACTGAATCCCCGAGGTACCTCGCTCTTCAGCCTGCAGCCCGCTCCCATTGCTCATCGCTTCTAACTTGAACAAAGGTTCCCAACTGGCATTGATTCTGCCCCAACCCAGGGGACAAGTGGCAATGTCTGGAGACATATGTCAGTTTGTCCCCTCTACAAATGTACAGGCTGACAGAGTGTAGTATTGTGTTAAATGCATCATATTATGGACTGAGCATATGTCCACTGAGTTCGTATGCTGAAACCCCGACCCCCCTGCATGATGGTGTTTGGAGGCAGAGCCCCTCAGGAGGTGATGAGGTCAGAGGATGGAGCCCCCATGATGGGATCAGCGTCCTCATTAGAAGGGACACCAGGAAGCTTCCTGCCTTTCTTGTCCCTTGTCCCGTGAGGACATGGTGAGAAGCCAGGTAGAGAGTCCTCACCCGGAACCCAACCTGCTGGCCCCTTGACCTTGGACTTCAACTGCCAGACTGAGAAATCGATGCTGTTGTTCACCCGCCTGTCTGTGGAATCTGTTACGGTCAGCAGGACTGAGACAGGCAAACCCATCCATCACTTCCTCCCAGCTCTCCTGTGTGAAACCATGGACAAGAGTGTCACAGTCAAGCTTTTCTCTTTCCGCCTCTTCTGCTGCAAGTCCTGGAGGGCTGGTCCTTCCCTGAGAGGACAGAACCCAGTTGGGAGATGACTAGCCCAAGCTAATGCCAGCAGAGAACTTGAAGACCCTGCTTTAATATTAATAATTATATTGTATACATGTAATCTGGGCTTTCCAGGTGGTGCTAGTTGGTAAAGAATCTGCCTGCCAATGCAGGAGACATAAGAGACTCAGGTTCGATCCCTGGGTTGGGAAGATCCCCTGGATGAGGGTATGGCAACCCACTCAGATATTCTTGCCTGGAGAATCCCATGGACAGAGAAGCCTGGTGAACTACAGTTCATGGGATCGCAAGGAATCAGACAGGACTAAAGTGACTTAGGATGCACAGACACATGAACTATCTTTATTTTTAAAGTAAACACCTATGTGAGACATAGGTGAGACATATGTGAGACAGAAGCACACACACTTCATTTGAAAGAGGGTTTTCATCTGCAGTGAATTAAGTAAAATAGAAAATTAACACATGTAAATAATACCAGCAATCAGAATTAAATATTAAAGCCGTCTCTAACCTCAATGACTACATACTACATCCAAAAAGGACCCTGAACGGTAGAACCCTCCTCGCCAGCACAGCCCCTAGCTGCTGGGTGTTTCAAGTTGGACGGCATTTCTGGCACTCTTGCTCATTGTATTTCTGCCAACTTGTGCAACCAGAGGACGGCAGTGATGAAAGCCCCGTTTGACAGATGCGGGCATCAACAACTTTGTTATTCTGATTGACTGCATGGTATTTTAGGCAAATTAACCTGTCTAAAAACATTCTTTATTGCTGCGCTCAGGCACAGATGGAAATATGAACTTGACAATTCCGGGGACTAGCTTCGCAATTAACTGTAATGTTTCAATAGACTAATGAACTTTCATTCGAGGCATGTTCCCTGTCAGCAGAGGAGACGGGCAGTTGTCTGAGGAAGTTACGGGACGGTGAACACACTCAACAGCCGTGCTCTGTGCTGGGGGGCAGGCAGGGCAGTCCAGGGGGCCCCGGGGAGCCAGCACCCAGTCTGGGATCGTGGTCCATTCGAGGGCTCCTGTCTCATATTCTGACTTTTCCTAAAGAAACCCCAGTTCCAGTGCTGACCTGTGACTAAAGAAATGCTGGCGGTGCCATTTTAAGAAATGCATGAGAGCAAATATTAACAGTGTGACTGGAAAACAGAACCAGATGCCAAGGACTCGCTGAACACATGGAAAAAGAGAGGTCCACAAATCCACAGATGTGATGGACAGGCCAAACTGAGTGGGGACCAACCCAGACACAGGGAAGTGGAACCTTGCTCCTTGGAAGAAGGCCCCTCACGAGGAGAGGGCAGGGAAGAGGGGCTTGAAGCCCCCCCAGCTGCTGGGGTGCCCAGGGGATGCTTCAGTTTTGTGTCTCATCTGCCAAAACATATAGACCACTCTCTACCACACACTCTTTCCAAGCAGTCCAATGGGAAATGGAAGATGCTGGTTTCAATTAAATCAGTTCAGTTCAGTTCAGTCACTCAGTCGTGTCCGACTCTTTGCGACCCCATGAATTGCAGCATGCCAGGCCTCCCTGTTCATCACCATCTCCTGGAGTTCACTCAGACTCATGTCCATCGAGTCTGTGATGCCATCCAGCCATCTCATCCTCTGTCGTCCCCTTCTCCTCCTGTCCCCAATCCCTCCCGGCATCAGAATCTTTTTCAATGAGTCAACTCTTCTCATGAGGTGGCCAAGTACTGGAGTTTCAGCTTTAGCATCATTCCTTCCAAAGAAATCCCAGGGTTGATCTCCTTCAGAATGGACTGG